>JAJOZX010012275.1:0-65000 GCA_023014485.1 Bathynomus jamesi
ATTTTGTTTTCTCATAAGACGAGAGAATGTTGTTCCCAAGGGCTCTTTAGATAGATAGATAGATAGATAGATAGATAGATAGATAGAGCAAACCATACAGTATTGCATCTAATGTTTTCTTTCAAGAATAGGAATTACATTGTTGAAAGAACAAAAGCGCTTTCGGAAACATTGCTCGTTCCTTCAAGCGAGGATAGAATTTACAACTAAATAGATATTCATTTGGAAAGGATAACTGAAAGGCTCGAGAGTGCCTTGTGGCTTTCTCAAGTTTACTACTCTGTCGAAATAAAAACTGTTTATATATTCGTTCTCTTCTCTCTCTCTCTCTCGCTCTCTCTCTCTCTTCTCTCTCTCTCCTCTCTATTATATATATATATATAATATCTATATATATATATATGATGTAAACCCAAAATAAAAAAAAAAATGATCCCAAGGCCTTTCGTGTATTCGAAGTACACCGCGTCATTCCCTGACGAGGTGTACTTCTGAATACACGACAGGCCTTGAATCATTTTTTTTTGTTTACATCATTCATTCATTTCACATGTTTAATTGTGAAATTCATCCCATATTATATATATATATATATATAATATATATATATATATATAATATTATATATATATATAGAGAGAGAGAGAGAGAGAGAGGAGAGAGAGAGAGAGAGAGAGAGAGAGGAGGAGGAGAGAGAGAGAGAGAGAGAGAGTGAGTAAAAAAAGTGACCCTTTAGGGGTAAACTGTCATATTAAAAAAAGTAAGGGGACTAGAGCTCCCAAACTTCATAATGCTTACCTTAGCATGTTGTTGTTCGTTTTAATTGAGAAGTTTCTCAATGTGTCCCTCTTCCTGCTCAACGCAGGCCTCCAAACGTGGACGCCACTGATCAATACACCTGTTTACATATCGTTGAGACACCTTCTCCCAACCGAGCAGAATTCTTTCGTATAGTTCATCTATGTTTCTTATATTGGTACCAGGACTGTAAACTTTGGACTTCAAGGCTTCCCAAACGCCATAATCTAGTGGTGAAAGATTGGCGCTACTAGCCGGCCACATATTGGGTTCAATAAAATTCGGGGTTTCGTTTTCAAGGAATGTAACAGTTTGGCGTGCTCTGTGAGCAGGGGCTCCATCTTGTTAGAAAGTATATCTTTCACCACTAATTCGTCGAATATCAGTTAGATAGAGTGAAAGATATACTTCCAACAAGATGGAGCCCCTGCTCACAGAGCACGCCAAACTGTCACATTCCTTGAAAACGAAACCCCGGATTTTATTGAACCCAATATGTGGCCGGCTAGTAGCCCCGATCTTTCACCACTAGATTATGGTGTTTGGGAAGCCTTGAAGTCCAAAGTTTACAGTCCTGGTACCAATATAAGAAACATAGATGAACTATGCGAAAGAATTCTGCTCGGCTGGGAGAAGGTGTCTCAACGATATGTAAACAGGTGTATTGATCAGTGGCGTCCACGTTTGGAGGCCTGCGTTGAGCAGGAAGAGGGACACATTGAGAAACTTCTCAATTAAAACGAACAACAACATGCTAAGGTAAGCATTTATGAAGTTTGGGAGCTCTAGTCCCCTTGCTTTTTTTAATATGACAGTTTACCTCTAAGGGGTCACTTTTTTTTACCCACTCTCTCTCTCTCTCTCTCTCTCTCTCTCTCTCTCTCTCTCTCTCTCTCTCTCTCTCTCTCTATATATATATATATATATATATATATATTAATTATATATCCTCCTTTGTGCAGGTTTTATTTCAGTCTCCCTAATATATAGATAGATAGATATATATATACACCTTACAACCTTAGAGTTATATTTGGTGACTCCTCACGAAGGTCAAGTTCGTTGCCGCCTCTTCTCGTCAAGTTGGTTTAATGAATGAGCGAACTGCTGTTCTGTACTGTCCATTTTACATAGCCGCTCATCTGGGGTTGTCCTGAGCCAGGCGTTTAACCATCTTTTGAAGACTTTCCCTCCTACACCACTAGTATTTCTGAGTTCCTTGGGTGGCTGGTTAATAATCATGGCTTTCTCACAACCAAGCTATTTACTTCATGGTTGAGGAAGTTCCTTGTCTAGCCTTTAGTCTGTGAACGCCACACATTCTTCCTTTCTCTCTGATTAATATTTGAGTAGAAAAAAAAAACAATAGTTTTATTTTCTTCATGCAAAGAACGAGATTCGATGTTGAAAGATTTCATCTCGTGTTTTTGTCAGACGAGAAAGAAAAAAAAATAAAACCATGGAAATTGTTATCATTAATTAGTTTTTGGATTTAGAGTGAGAGTTTTGTAGAGTAATTAATTTATATTTATTAATTTTACATGTTTTAGAATAGATTAAATGATCAAGCAACGGTCTTTAGAATAAGATATACCGGGTGTCCCATTCGAAATGAAACAACTTTGAAACCTTATAATTTTTTATTGAATGAAGCAAACAATGTAATATTCACAGAGTAAATGGTTAATGTCATAAAGTTTCATATGATATATGTGAATTATAACATTTAGATACATTAGATACATTAGATACATTGTGCGTTGCATAATGTTTCCTTTTGTTAAGATCTACACATGTTATATGCTGAACAATTTGAAGTTATATAGATAGAGCTGCAGCCGCTTGCGCACGACTCTATGCACAGTTGAACGAGGAATCTGCAGTTCGACACTGGCACGACGGATGGACTTTCTCGGGCTACTACCAAAGGCGCCGCGTATTCGTTCAACATCTTCCGATCTTGTTCGCCCTCCAGAGTGTTCCTTTAGAACACTGCCAGTCTCCTAAAATTTCTTGGTCCATGCATATAAGTCTCTTCTGGTGGGTGGTTCCTTGTGAAAAGTTGTACGGAATCGCCGTTGCACCAGAGTAGGGGACTTCAACTCAGCCATCCATAACACATTTCTTCTTGTGGGGTAAACCTAATTCAATCTGAAACAAACAAAAAACATTATGACAAAAACTTACGCATATGGTGTAGTAACTGGCAAAGTTTCAACATTCTCACAGTAATACTTTAAAAATTACAGTGTTTCAAAGTTGTTTCATTTCAAATGGGACACCCGTGTGTGTGTGTGTGTGATATATATATATATATATATATATATATTATATAGTAAACCCTCGTCCAACGCGGGAGTTAGGTTCCTCGAGAACCTTATGGGATAAATGGGGATACGTGAACGCGGCCACGTAAAGTCTCCCATTAATACTTAGATATATAGATTTTCTATTCATACACAAATGAATTTCCCTACTTATATTGTATATGAAATAAGAACATAATAAAATCATAAACATAATGATATTTACATATGATAAATAAAAATATATTAAATGAAAATAGCATGCATCTTTTCTTCACTCTTTCCGATGGTACATATGGTAGACTCATTCACATGATACTCGCGGCCAAGTGATGTTATGCTCATTCCACCACGCAACTTATCTAGAATTTTTATTTTTTCGGCTAATGTCATAACCTTACGACTTTTCTTCTCTTCACTATCACCTGCAGTTGCTTTACGTTTTGGTGCCATACTGCTGCTGGTGTCATACAACGGCAAAATAAGACCAAAACAATCCAACACAACTTCACTGAACTTAACGCGTTAGCTGGACTGAGACAAAGGGTGATGCGAGGAGTGACGCGAGAGGGAGGGAGATGCGGGAGTGTTGGAGAGTGTAGGAGAAAACACTAGAGGGCGCAATGGCACGCGTACAGTACTATTGTATTAGAGCGTGTTTGGCGGACCGTGTATAATCAAATTTTCCGCTTTGGGCAAATAATTGTTCGCATTTATTTTTCCGTGTATAAGCAAATTCGCGCTGGACAAACACGTATTGGACGAGGGTTTACTGTATATATATACTAGGGGTACTCAAAATATTTTGTCCCACCTTTTTCCTTAGCTAAATTATTGGCCATGGGGCTGAAATGTCTTTTGGGCCATAAGTTTGAACTTTCTGCGCTTCACATAACCGGATTTTTCCAGTTTGAACCTTCCCCTCCTTGTATAAAACCGCTTTTAAACGCCCTTGTTTAAAACTGATGGTTAACGCAGTTTCGAAAATGGCGTCTGACAGTGATGTGCGTCGTAAACAGAGAACTGTTATCGAGTTCTTAACCGCAGAGAAGGAAACAGTTGGAAATATTCACAAACGTCTACAAAACTTTTACGAGGATGCTGTTGTTCATCGAAGCACAGTTGGACGCTGGTCTAAACGTGTGAGATCATTGGAGAGAGGGAGAGCCAGCCTCGATGATGAGCCATGCAGCGGTCGCCCGGCATCGGTTGTGACATCTCACACTGTGCAACGTGCTAACAGCATCATTCGATCAAATCGACGTGTCACATACAAGAAGCTATCATTGGAGCTAGGAATTAGTGAAGGAAGTGTGAATACAATAATTCAGCAACTGGGACAGTGGCGGATCTACTATGAAACTAATGAAGCTTAAGCTTCAGGGCCCCTAATCCAGGAGGGGCCCTGAAGCAACTTTTTTTTTAATGAGTGAATTTTTCAACAAAATCGATGGAGTTTTTTTAAGTGTTTGTTATTAAAATAAGGCTATTTTAGTGATAGAATCATAAGCCAATGGGTTGAAGTACTTAATATTGACCTTAGAATATGCTCTAATACCCATTTCATATGGCCTCAAAATGCCCCTGTAAATGGTCAAATTTCAAAATTTTCTCGGGGGCTTGCAGCGCCCGAACCCCCAACTGTATGGGCTCGCTGAGCTCGCCAGAATCTATTCATAGTCTACATTTTGGCAGCTGGATCCTCGAATCCTTCGTTGGTGCACGGCTTAATAGTTCTATAGCTCAGCCCTTAGGCTAGAGCCAATCGGAACCATAAAAAGACATCTGAATTCTCAATTCAGGCTGCACTCGTCTCGCTTGTGCATTTGCCCTATTGTTGCTGGTTGCGAAGGGCCCCCATAACAGTTCAAGCTTCAGGGTCCCAAAAATGTAGGTCCGCCACTGAACTGGGATACTCAAAAGTGTGTTCACGGTTTGTTCCTCGCCAACTGACTGAAGATCACAAAGCCCAAAGAAAAGAAATTGCTTCTGAGTCGTTAGTTCGATACGAGACAGAAGGGGATGACTTCCTTTCACGAATTGTGACTGGGGATGAGACTTGGGTACACCACTTTGAGCCTGAACCAAAACGCCAATCCATGGAGTGGCATCACGCAGACTCCCCACGCAAGAAAAAGTTCAAAATGACTTCCTCTGCAGGGAATGATTCTGGTGGACATTATGAAGAAAGGACAAACAATCAACTCAGAGGCATATATTGCTACCCAACAGAGACTCCAGAGACGTATAAAGCGAGTTCGACCGGAGAGAAAACTGGAAGACATCCTTCTTTTGCACGATAACGCAAGACCATACAACAGTTTGCAAACAAGAGAGGTCATCACAAAAATGCGCTTGATTGTGTTACCCCACCCTCCAAACAGCCCGGATCTGGCACCTCCAGACTTCTATTTGTTTGGGCCAATGAAGGATGCTGCTATTCGTGGAAGAAAGTTTCAGAGTGACGATGAGGTTGTTGAGGAGGTTAAGAGGTGGCTCCAGCGGAACCCATCGGACTTTTACCAGCAAGGAATAAAGGCCCTTGTTTCGAGGTGGAGGAAAGCCGTAGAAAAGGATGGAGACTGTGGAAAATAAAACTTGTAAAAAAGGTACGTAACTACTTGTGTACAAAATTTCTGGAACTTACAAGGATACTTGGAAAGAAAAAAAAAACGGGGCAAAATGTACACTGTATATTAGGGTGCTTCTTGGCTATAGGGTGTTTCTTGGCTATAGGGGTAAATTTTTTTTAAATTTAAACATCCTCCCCGCCCCCTACCAAATTGTTCCATGTGATGAAAAAACTATGCGTGTCAATTTTCTTTTAAATTGATTAATATTTAGAGGTCGCTCAAGACCACTGAAATATTAGCTCCTGTTCACCACATTATGAAATCATATGGCATTGTCCCAGTTCTAGCCGATTTCTTTGTCGTTCAATTTTACAAATCTCATCAGTTCACATGTTTTATCATTTTTTTTATTTTCTTCGTTTAGTTTAGTCTAGTCTTCTGTATATACTAGGGGGGTTTAAACCAGTGGCAGTTTAATGGCCTGATAGGCCTGGAGCTGATTGATCCAAATGGGTCTATGGTTACGTTTGTTCATGTTCATTACGTTATGTATATGATTCTGATCCTGAGTATGAAAACATAGACGTGTTTACTCAACAAAGAAAGCATATATTCAAAGGAATACAAAGGACACCAACAGAGCGGCTGGTCCCTACGAGGCTGTCTGTTTAAGAAGGAGGGTTAAAAGAAGGAAGAAAATTTAAAGACAAGTGAAGGTTTCAAAGCAAAGCAGAGAAAAGAGGTTGAGAGGTAGGAAAGAGTTTAAAGATGAAGTGAAAATTTTAAAGTACAGAGGAGGGAATCCAAGTGAAAATTCTACAATATTTATATGCGCTAAAATATGCTTCCAACTGGGGGTTTAAGGCAAGATAAGCATCTAGTTTCTTTTTAAAGGATTCGATCGAGTTACTTTGAACTACACTGGATGGCAATCCATTTCACAAATTAATTTTACAGTTGAAGAAAAATGTTTAGCTTCATTAAAATTAAAATGTTTACCCACTAATTTGGAACCATTACCGCGAATTCTGTCTGCATTCCCGAAGATGAAATATTTTTCGGCGTCGACATTATCAAAACCTTGAATCGTTTTAAACACCTGGATTAAATCTCCTTTTACAATTGAGAATAAATTTAACGTTTCTAAACGGGCAGCGTAGGATTTGTTTCTACAGTAAGTCTAGGAATCATCTCAGTAGCCCGTCGCTGTACTCTCTCCATTCTGTCTATGTCCTGTCGTAAATATGGGGACCAGAATTGGATGCAGTATTCCAGGTGGGGGCGTACTAAGGAATTATATAATATTATAATATTAGCATTGTTTTCTCCGACTTAAACTCAAACGATCTACCAATAAATCTTAAGGTTCTATTTGCTTTTCTGACAGCTTCGATACATTGCTTACTCGGTTTAAGAGTGTCGGCAACAATAATACCTAAATTTTTCTCTTCCGCAGCACGTTAGTGTCTTGTCGCGCATAAAATACTTTTCTTTAACATTTTTTCTACCGATATGCAACGTTTTACATTTATCTATATTAAAGTTCGTTTGCCAAATTTCCGCCTACTCCAGTAACTTAACTTGATACAGTTCCTATGTTCCTTGGTAGGCCCAAGTTGTTTGGTGGGCCTATGTTCCTTGGTGGGCCTGGGGCTGCAGCCTCACCAGCCCCTCTCTAATCCACTACTGGGTAAAACTTCAAGGTTATTGAGTGACCTCTAAATCTAACTAAATTTTTTAAGTATTTCACATACATTGTTTTTTTCATCAAAAGAAACGATTCTAGAGGGTAGGAGCATAGAATTTCCGACTTTAGAAAATGAGGAACACCCAAATATATATATAATATATATATATAAATAACTTGATTGAAGGGCTTGTTCCTGGGGAACTACAACTTAGTGATGAATAAGAGGACGAGAAAGTGTACATGTTTATTAATCAGACGTTTCGGAAATCATTTTCCATCATCAGTGCTAAAAAATTAAAAGTAAAAATGTAAACAAATATAATGAACAAATATAATGAGTAAAAAATTTTATACAATATATATATATATATATATATATATATACTGAAAACAAATCTTGCCGGGTTATTATACAGTGGGGGGGGGGGTAATCTAATTGTATAAAAGTTGGGAATGGTTGAGTGTTGAACTATCCATGTTAGAATTGTCCCAAAGCCGAATAATCATAGCGGATTTCTTTTTCAGTGATGGGTCAGAAGAATTAATTATTAAGCTATGTTTAAGTTGAAAGCAGAACTATAGTCGTTGAGGGTTGGTTTTGTATTAAGGATATATAGGGATTCGAGGATGCGGAGGTCGGTTAGTTGGTATGCTGAATTGATAATTTTGAAATTGGTGGGAAGCAGTGGGTGACTGTGGAGGTGGCAATGATCTCTTATTGCTGATTTCGATGGTTTGTTTAAAGGTTGTGATGTTCTGGTAGAACTGCCGCGATGTTCACCCACTCTTGTTTGATATTGGCGAATGGTGCTGCCAATATAACTCGCTTTCCAGCGAGTACAGTTGAAACAGTAAATAGTGGCCGAAACAAGGTTTTTTTTTCTTTATGATTGAGATACGATTTAATGCTGTTATTATTGGTGAATACAAATTGACGGCTAACTTGAGGATAAATACAGGGGTTAGACAAAATAATATGAACACCCACCGATTTCACCGGTTATCTTTACGGACTGCTCAGACACAAATTAAACGGTCAAATGACTGGTAAACCTATTTAAATACGTAACAGAGAGTGTATACGTCATGTTATAACCCTCACGTTGTTTTTACAGATCTGAGTGAATTATGAATTAGCAGTTATGAAAGACCTGTCAGACTTCCAAAGAGGGCAAATTGTCGGAGCGCGGATGGCTGGTGGATCGGTGACGAAAACCGCTCAGATGTTCAATGTATCCAGAGGAACTGTCTCTATGGTCATGTCTGCATACCAAAACCATGGAAAGACAAGCACCGACAAATGCAATAGTGGACGCAAGAAGAAGCTGTGTGATCGAGACCGCCGGGTGCTAAAGCGCATTGTGACAAAGAACCATAAGACCACAGCTCCAAAAGTGACTGCAGAGCTTAACCAGCATCTTGCAAGCCCGGTATCGACCAGAACTGTACGTCGCGAGCTCCATGGAGCTGGATACCATGGGAGGGCTGCAATTGCCAAACCCTTCCTTTCGCACATCAGCATTGAGCGGCGCAGAAAATGGTGTAATGACCATAAGAATTGGTCAATGGACCGGTGGAAGAATGTAGTCTACTCCGACGAATCCTCCTTTACGCTATTTCCATGTTCCGTTCGAGTTTACATCTGGAGACAGCCTAAAGATGCTTATGACCCCGACTACCTGACCCCAACCGTTAAGCATGGAGGCGGATCTGTGATGGTTTGGGCAGCAATATCGTGGAATACTCTTGGCCCAGCTGTAGTACTGCATGGTAGGGTTAACGCCCAGGTCTATCTGTCAATATTGGCTGACCAGGTCCATCCCATGGTCCAAACGCTGTTTCCCAATGGCGGCGCCGTCTTCCAGGATGATAATGCACCAATCCACACCGCTGGGGTCGTTAAAAACTGGTTTGAAGAGCATGTTAGTGAAGTAGAACGCTTGGATTGGCCTCCACAATCCCCGGATCTTAACATTATCGAGCATCTGTGGTGTCAGTTGGAGCAGCAGGTCAGAAGCCGATTCCCACCGCCGGCGTCTTTGGAGGAACTGGAGCAGGTTTGCTCGAAGAATGGCTCAGGATTCCTCTAGCCACTGTCCAAAAGCTGTATGAATCAATTCCCCGACGCATTGCAGCTGTTATTGCCGCTAAAGGAGGACCAACTCCATATTAAGAATAAAAAACCGCCATTATCAAGGTGTTCATATTATTTTGTCGAACCCCTGTATATAGGTGTGTGTGTGTGTGTGTGTGTGTGTTGATTAGAGTTCAAAGAGTTTTTATGAATGTTTCATAAACGAATCGTAATCCATATAACTACGTTTAACATATATATATATATCCACAGGTTGAACAGAATAATGGAAACACTCGCATTTTCAGTGCTGTATTTTCTGATATCATTAATGGCGTTATGTACTTTATTAAATTAATATGTAACCTCATATAATATTGAGAACATCTTCTATTTTAATATGCTCATATTGGTTTTTTATGTTCTTTTAAAATAAATAAAATATAGCTTGGAAAAGATGTTACTGCCTGTGAAAGGGGCATGATAGTAGGAGCCCGTTTGGTTGGTGTTTCATTAATAAAAGTCACATAATTGTTCCTGTATCTCGAGAAACAGTCCTCAAGGTTATGAATACGTGCAAAAATAATAAAAAAAGAACATCAAATAAGGAATATAGTGAGCGTAAAGCAACACTGACAGAATGTGACAGAAGGACCTTATATGATAATTATGAGCTGTGAAGAATCAACCAAAGACTGTTGCATCAAAACTTTTTGTTAAAAATTTAACAATAGTCAGCAAAGACCAGTGTCAGTCATAACTATGTTATGAAAACTGTATTAAAGCCTATTTTAACACCAACCAGCACCAAAGTTCTAATGAATTTGGAGTTGGGGAGAATAATGGGAACAATTCTGTGCTTATGTGGTGCAGTTTTTTTTTTTTATTTCTTTCAATGTATTCATAACTATGGGACTGTTCCTCAAGGTGCAGGGACAATCACGTGCCTTTTAATATTGAGACACCAACCAAACGGGCTCCTACTATCATGCCCCTTTCACAGTCAGCAACATTTTTCCAAGCGCCATAATTTTATTTTTTCTACCAGAACATGAAAAACCAATATGAACATATTAAAATAGAAGATGTTCTCAATATTATATGCAGTTACATATTCATTTAATAAAGTACATAACGCCATTAATGATATCAGAAAATACAGCACTGAAAATGCGAGTGTTTCCATTATTCTGTCCAACCCCTGTGTGTGTGTGTGTGTGTGTGTGTGTGTGTGTGTGTATATATATATATATATATATATATATATATATATATATATGATGTAAAGTAACGCACTGTCGCGACGAAGTATGAAGCAGGAAGCCACTCTTCAGGAAGACGTTATTTTTATTTCTTAACACCGATACAGTTTCGGCTCCTCGCGAGCCCTTGTCAATTGTCATCAGTGTACCATCTCCCCCTCTGAAGACGAAGCACATCAAGGACCGTCTACACTTTGCTAAGAAGCACCTTGGAACCTATATTTATTACTAATATATGGATATGAATACATTTGCGATACGGTATTTTACGTTTATGCTAATTACGCCTAATTATTTTTGTAATTTCTGCGTAATCTTTCAAATATACCATACAATATCACGTTTGTTTCTATACATGGGGCTAACATATTTGTAAGGAGATTTATATCTAAAAACATATGCGAGAAAGGCCTGACAAACTTAGGGGTGTGAAGAGTTTTGCAAAGCACTGATATATATATATATATACACTAGGGTGCCACTTATTTGGGGTGTTTTTCATTTTTTGGGAATTTCTATCAGGACGGGCGCATTTCTGGTGTCATTCCGTCTAAAAACATTGTGTGTAAAATATTTTTGAAATAAAATAATAATTAGAACTGCCTCAACGAGGTCAAAGTTTATACTTTTTGTCGAAAAGTACTCATGGCGTTCTGTTATCATGTCAGTTTTCGTTTCGATAGCTGCTGTAGTTTCTGAGTTGAAAAATGATAACAGACAGACAGACGGACGGTCAGAGTCGTTGGTTTAGTCTTCCGCACTGGTGTACAGAAGACTAAAATGAGGTATTATACAGGGTGTAACACGAGTTTATCCAAATATTGATACAGGCGAAAGAACATGTTATTCTAAGTAGAAAATGGGTTGGGACGAGTTTTGCCAACACTAACAGTGTTTCATTCTCTTTTTCAGTGAGTTCTGAAACGACGTGATGGCTTCGGCAACAAGATCTAAAACAGCAGTCTATCTCCTGGGGACCGTGGACCACAGCATCACAGGAAGCATGCTGCCTACGGGGAAAGCAGGCGCTTCAGTACTTTTTCCACCTTCACCTTGACGTCAAGAAGCCGATCAAGGAAGCAGCCGCTGAGACAGTGACCGCAGTCAAGGAATTCTGGGAGCGGTCCCGTATTCCTACGCAGAAAGACCAACGCGCAAGGGACAAGGTTCTCCGAATGTACGAGAAGTGGCGGGCTCTGAACAAGAACTCGAAACGGCGCACTGTGACCCAAATCAGGAACGAGGCCGAGTTCCTCTCATCCCTTGACCGCCTCTTCGACATCGCACACGAACAGGGGATGTCGATGATCACAATCGAACAGGACAGGGAGTTCCTGACGGGACAAAGGGCCGAGGTGCGGCGCGGCCGCATCTCCTCCACACGTGACATGACGCTGCACACTGAGGAGGAGCGTGCGAGGAGACAGGAAGCGGAAAGGAGCCGCCGGCAAGATGATGAAAGGGCGAACAGAGAGAGCCGAGAAGAACTCGTCGAACTGGCATCGAGCTCCAGCTCAGGTGCAAGCAGCCCGACTCGGTCACCGACACGGCGTCGTCGCCGAGAAGAAGAGGAAGAGCTCTCTCTCCCGGGCCCGTCCACGTCGAATGCAGAAGCATCTACGACCCCTTTACCACCCAAGCGATTCCGCGCGTCGAAAAAGATGATCACCCCTGATCTCTCCGCAGCGATGGATCGGACGAAACTTACGACCGAGAAGGTGTTTTTTTGCTGTCGGCGGCTGCGAGGAGCTTGGGCCACGACCCTGAGGAGCTGGTCTTGAACCGCGAATCCTCCCGCCGCGACCGAGCAAAGTTCCGTGCTATGGCAGCAGCGGAAATGAAGGCAGCCTTCCATCCTACTGCGCCGCTGACCGTTCACTGGGACGGGAAAATCGTACCAGCGGCTGACGGAGGCCCTGCTGAAGATCGCCTTCCAGTTCTGGTGTCTGGGAGAACGTCGACAAGCTTCTGGCTGTGCCCAGCCTCCCCGACGGCACCGGCCGCGCCATGGCGGAAGCCGTCCTCTCTGCCCTCGAGGATTGGGACATCAAGGGACGGATCTGTGCCCTCTCTTTTGACACCACCGCCTCAAACACAGGACTCTCAGGAGGAGCTTGCTATATCATTGAGCAGAAACTCGAGAAGACAGTGCTTCATTTGGCTTGCCGCCACCACATCCACGAACTGGTGTGCGAGAAGGCATTCACGGCGTGCCTCGGTCCCTCTACTGGTCCTGACATCCTCCTGTTCAAACGATTCGCCGCCAGTGGGACTTCATCGATCAAACCAAAGCGAAGCCCTTCGAGGATGGAACCATGCCGCAGCACCTGAAGGACGCCCGCGACGACCTGCTGATCGAATTCAGCCGCCTCCTCGACGGTCAACATCCACGTGATGACTACAGGGAACTTCTGGAGCTCTCTGTAATTGTGCTGGGCGGTCCGAACAAGCGGGGTGCCCGGTTCGCTCGTCCCGGCGCCTTCCATCGCGCGCGCTGGATGGCAAAAGTCATCTATGCCATCAACTGTTCCTGTTCCGGGAACAGTTTCAGATGTCGTCAGGCGAAGCGGCTGGAATCCGGCGATTCACCATCTTCGCCGTGTCCATCTACGTGACGGCCTGGTACAAAGCGCCGCTCCCGGCAACGGCCCCAGCCGCGGACCTCGCGCTGCTCAAGGCCCTCGTCTATTATCCGGACTCAGCGGTGGCCAAGGCGACGGCGACAGTCTTCGCCAGGCACCTATGGTACTTGAGCGAGCGCCTCGTCACCCTGGCCATCTTCGACGAGGGTATCGACTTGGCGACAAAGTGGGAGATGATTAAAGCGATGGAAGAAGAGGAAGGATCGGAGGATCCCCGCGGCGTATCAATGTGGACCTGTCCACCGCCTCAATCGCCAACAATACATTGGCCAAGTTCACAACGACTACATCAAAGGAGTTCTTCAAGGTTCTGGACATCAGCACCGCCTTCCTGCTCAAGGATCCGGAGGAGTGGCGGACGGACCCAGCCTTCATCGCCGCATCCCGCCGAGTCGAGGCCCTTCAAGTTGTCAATGACTTCGCGGAGCGCGGGTGGCGTTGATGCAGTCTTTCAACCTGGCCCTTACCAAGAGTGAAGACCAAAGGCAGTTCCTCTTACAAGTGGTCGAGAAGCACCGCTGTGACTTCCCAACCGCCCGCAAGTCCACCGTGACCTCTGCAAAGTAGGCAACAATGAGAGGGAGATGGGCGCCCATGATACCCCCCCCCCCTTGAGGGGCTAATACTCGAGTTGAGGGGGACCTAGAGTTGAAAGTATGAAGTCCAGTTATATGTTTTAGGTCAAGATTAGTAGCTTGAACAAACTAGAAGTGATATTTTATTTGCTAGAGGCATAGAACATCATGATCTAAAATTTCTACTTTTCGAGAAAATATACAAACTTTGACCGTATTGAGGCAGTTCTAAATATTGTTTTATTTCAAACATATTTTACACACGATATCTTTTGACAAAATGGAACCAGAAACGCGCCCGTCCCGATAAAAATTCAAACTTTCGAAAATAAGTGTCACCCTAATATACACCTTTCAACCTTTCAGATGTTCCGTGCGATGATTCCTCATTTCACGGAAATCAAGCTTTTGTCCCTCCTCTTGAGTTGGCCTGGTGAAGTAAATAGCTGGTTTCTTGCGTTCTTCACTTCACATAGCCAAGCATTCCCGGCTCATCTGGAATTGTTCTGAGCCAGGCGTCTAGTCTTTTTTTGAAGATATACACCGCTACACGACTCGTGTTCCTTAGTTCCTTGGAAAGCTGGTTGAAAAGTCTTGGTCCTCTCACAACAAAACTATGTTCCTTCAGGGTTGAGGATATTCTCTGTCTAGCCTTAAATTTCGGAATACGACACATTCTTCCTTTCCTACTTTTCACTGTTGTTTGAGTGGTCACAGGGCTTAAAGTAAGATTAGGGACTTGTTCCTCCATTATTTTCCAAGTGTAAAGAATGGTGTACCTCTCTTTTCTTCTTTCCAGTGAATATAAATTTAATTCACGGAACCTTTCCCAGTAATTTAGTTCTTTGCATCCATTGCTCTTGGCTGTAAAGCTTCTCTGAATCCCTTCTATTTGACTTATGTCTTCTCTTTTAAATGGGGATGTTAAGACTGAGTAATACTTCACTTGGGCATGGTCAGTGCTTTCAACAGAGGAATCATTATATTCTTAACCCTTCTTTTAATGGTTCTCAGTATTTGTCCAGTTATTCTTTTTGCTCTGTTTATTGCCATCTTATTTTGTGCTTGAAATTTCGCATCATCAGTCATTACGACTCCTAAATCTTTTTCTTTAGAATTTCTCTGAATTTCCGTTCCATTTGAGGTATAGTATTCCAGAGATTTTAGGTCCTCCCTTTTTCCGTACCTTAACATTTGAAATTTCTCAGTGTTAATTTTCATATTGTTGTCTTCCGTCCACTTGTAGATTCTGTTCATGTCGGTTTGTAGAGATCCTATATCCTCTGGGTTTCTTATTTTTCTACTGATCTTTGTGTCATCGGCAAAGGATATTACTGTACTGTCCCTGGTGACGTCCCCATCTATGTCAGTTAGCATGATTATGAAGAGTAATGGAGCTAATACAGTTCTTTGTGGTACTGAGCTGAGGACCTCTGACTCTGATGAAGATATTCCTTGAACTGTAACGACTGCCGCTCACTAAGAAATTATATACCCACTTTCTTACTTTTCCTGTTGTTCCTATATACTCGTATTTCAGTTTATGTTCTTTGATTCCATGATCACACTTGTTGAACACCTTGGCAAAGTCTGTGTATATCACATCATAGTTTTCATTGTTTTCGAGTGCATCAGTAATAATATTGTTATAGTGTTCCACTTGTTGTGATAGGTACGATCTTCCTGACCGGAATCCATGTTGGTTATCATTTAATTTTTTCCGAGTTTCCAAAAAGTCATAAATTTTTTCCTAACTATTCTTTAAAATATTATGGTGAGATGAGATGGTAAGCGACACTGGCCTATAGTTTTAGCCTCGGATCGATCTCCTTTATATATTGGAACTATGTTCACTATCTTCAGCATGCTTGGTACTTCTCCCGTGTCTAGTGATCGTCTCCATATTCAGTATAGGGGCTTAGCGATTTCATTCTTGCAGTTTTTGCAAAATTATAGGAGTATTATGAATTAATCTTTATCGTTTCTATAATGTCATCTTCTTTCTCTGTACGGTTCTCAGTTAAACCCTGTATGACGCAGTCTATACTGTGCAGTTTATCATTTAACATTTGCTGATGTTGTTATCTTTGCAGTTTCTTAATTTTACAGTTACTCTTTTTCTTTTGTGGAACATTGACCTACTTTGTCTCTCGAACCTGCTTCTTTTTCCTTTTCTTGTTTTTTTGGGACATGTCTTTCCACAATTTCTAGTGTCTTCTCTTCTAGGGTTATTAGCATCTCTTCTGTTGTTTTGTCCTTCAAGATAGTTGCTTCCATACCATACTGGATACACCTTTCCAATTTATAGCCTCGGAATGAAAATTAAAAATTTCGAATTTGCCTCTTTCTAAGCGTGTGTTCTTTTCTTCGCTGTTGTTTTTGTATTGGTTGTTTTTCCAATAATGTTTTGATCTATTATAGTTGGGGATATTTCTATATTATCAGTTAGGTTGCTGTTGTTTGTGAATACCAGATCTAGGCAGGTGTTTTTTCTTGTATTTCCCGTTATTTCTTGTGTTAACATAAATTCATCAGCTAGAGCTAGCAGCATTTTTGCCTGCTACTGGTATTCCTGTGTACCTCCCTTATCTTGGTTTATACATATACAGTATTTCATAAATGGAAAAATTAAAATCACCACAGAGAATAATATTTGGGATTGGGGAGTGTAGAGCTTTCATTCAGTTCCTGACCTCTGTAATGGTATCTGAGAATTTTGTAGTTTTAGTGTTGGGGATTATACAGTATATTACAATTAGTACCATGTTTAATATTTCAACTTTTGCTGCTACTAATTCAACGTCGTTGTTTGAAGTATTTCTAATCATTTCTGCCATATGTTTTTCGTATGTATAAAGAGTACGTCCTCCTTTTCGTCTTACTGTTCTGTCGGCTCGAAGTATGTTATAGTTGTCAATTTGTATTTCTCTTTTGTCGATACAAAACTCACAGTTTTCACAGCTCGTCTCGCAGTACTCCAGATGAGTTTCCGTGAGGCATGCAAAGTCTGCTCTTGTTTCTTGCATGAGCCCTTTCAGGTATGTGACTTCGTCCAGGGAATGGTTTGGTTTTAAGCCCTGTATATTGTCTAGGATTATTTTTATTTTTTCGTTTTCAACTTCTTTATGTAGTTCATATCGTTATCCCGTGGTGGTGCACGTTTCGTTGCCTCGTGATCCTATAAACTAAGCAGATTATTAAATGGGATGGTGAATTTGTTGGTTATAGAATCTTCGCTGCATGAATATATAAAATGGCTTTTATTGACGTTTCCTCAGTTTCATAATTCATTTTTCAACACGATTTTATAGTTCTGACTGCATTTCCTTTCATACTGAAGCTAAAAAGATAAAATACAAAAAAAGGTCCTAAACTTCAAAATGTCGAACATTGGCTCTTGATTGATCTTTATCTTGACGCAACCGAGATATTTGTCACTGCACTGCGAAATAGACTTTTTTTTCTAAAAATTCGATAGGGACTGTCAAACAGCAGCCAAAACATCATTTCATTTTAATTATTTCCATGAGTGGATATTAGATGTTGAGTAATATAAATTTAAAGGTTATCATTTAAGATAGAGGATATAATTTGTAAGGATATGAATGGTAATTGCTAATATTCATTTTTATTAACGTATTTTACACTACAGTATTTTCCGTGTGTATCATTGCTTAAGAAATATATTAGTAAATTAAGATGTAATAATTCACTGAGTCCAGTCAATTTGATCTTAAAATTAAGATAAAATTGACTGACCTAAATATTCCAAAGTTCACTCACTACATTAAGTCAAAATAAAATATAATCTATGCAAATTGGTTCAAAACAAACTATTTAATATTCAGAATAAGACTTTAAATGAAGTAATTTTAAATAATACTTTAAAATACTGTGACTTTAAAATATTAATAAAATATTGTATTAGTCCTAAAATCTAATTTATGAAGTATTTTTTCAGCTTTATTTTGAAGCCAGCATGAATCAGATATTTTTTTTCTTTTCTTTTAATGTCACTTTTTTTTTTTAATGGTCCGTAACATGAAATACAATCATTTTTACTTGTATTTTATGCTTTACTTTGTATGCTTGTTTCGCGTGAAATAGAAGTTTCGTTTTCCACGGAGATGTTGAACAAATATTGAATTTATATTATATATATATATAATATATATATATATATATATATTACAGGCCCGGATTTAGCTATAGGCGAACTAGGCGATCGCCTAGGGCCTCGCGCCAAAGGGGGCCTCGCTCAAGCCGTTTTGCGCGTTCTGTTCAAGTGATATTAATGATTTAGAACTCTATGAAGAACTTAAAGTACTTTGCAGGTTTATACCTGAGAAAACAGATCTCGGAAATGCCCTTGTTTATATAGTGCAAAAACAACTAAGTGAGATTTATCCTAATGTTTATGTTGCACTTCGAATAGTATTAACCATCCCAGTTACTGTTGCTTCGGCTGAAAGAAGTTTCTCGCGTCTCAAACTTATTAAAACATATTTGCGTTCCACCATGTCTCAAGCGAGATTGCAATCATTAGCTATGTTATCAATAGAAAACGATATAACAAATTAATTAGATTATTCTCAATTAATTGAAGAGTTTAGCTCGAAGAAAAGTAGAAAAGCATTGCTGTAATATTCAAGGAGCATCTGAACCAAATATTAAAGCATTAATATTTAGCCTAAGTCGATCGCTCACTATTATAAAAAATGAAATGTCAACATCTCTTATACATCACATATGAAAAACGTTTGTATACTATGGAAAGTCATTACCTATAATATTATATAAATCTTAGAAATCATTGTCTTATATTTTCGATACAAATCTTGATTCATATTATAATTTATACTTATTTGTATGGTTTATTTATATTTCTTATACAATTTCCATGCGTGATTATTTTGGTTTGGTTTAATTTTTAAGTGCTGGCATAGTTCTGTCTATGCGGGATTCTAATATTGCTGGTATAGTACCGATAATTAAGTCCATATTTTCATATATATAGGCCTAGGGCCTCGCAATTTCTAGATCTGCCTAGGGCCTCGCAACTTTTAGATCCGGCCCTGTATATATATATATATATATATATATATTCTTTTACCTCAGTTATCCGCCTCGGTGGTGTAGTGGTTAGCGTCGCTGACTACGAATCCAGCGGCCCCGGGTTCGAGACCCGACGGCAGCCGGCGCGCAGCAAAACCCAGCTGTTCATCCTTCCACACAATAAAGAAAGTGGTTGGTAGATAAATTGATACCAACCAAAGGTTAAAGGTATCAAAGGTATATATATATAATCCAAAACCCTTGATCTTGGCTCTCTTTTTCTTCTAGGGGGGGGGGCGCTTTTGCGGGCATTCGTCCTTAGCCCCTCCTTCCTCCATAAATATATATATATATATATGGAACATACTTCTCAATTGCAAAGTGTAACTTAAGAAAGTTGAATGGTGAAGAATGTGTGCCAATATGGAGAATCGATCATGATCCAATTTCCTTTAGAGACCCCCTTACAACAGAAGTGTCTTTGTAATCATCATTAAATAGATGGACACAGTTAATGTGCTTTTCATGTGTGATTTATGTAGAATACTTTGATTCACTGATTCTATAAAATATTTCGTTTAACTACTCATACGTATAAATTTTGTGATATCAGTAAAGAACTATACACAGTATTTGTGTAAAGAATCCAGGCTTATAAGAGAAAACAGCAATAAATGGAGGGACTTAGACAATGATTTTGAAATTGCAATTGCAGGTAACCACAATTCAATAGTGTTTTAGCCTGGCACACCAGGGCAACTTTAATTTTTCGTGTGCCAGACTGGAACGCTGCTGGATTGTGGTTACTCGCAGTTTCAAAACAATCCATACAAATATTTGTATAGTCCGACAAGGAAGCCTAATAGCTACTCAAATCGCTGGTCATAGATTTTTTAATTTTTTTACCTTTCGTAAGATTATTTTATTGTCTTACCTTTCGGGTCTTGAACATAATCGTGTATGAACTGAAGGAAAAGTTTAGGTAGGGTCCACATAACTGTAATTTTAGGTTACTGTTCTCTTCCAACCATTCTCAGTTTTATTCGCAGTCCGAAAGCCAGAGTGCTTGAAGTGAGAAATGCGAATTTAGCCTAACTTAACTTAACCTGACTTAACTTAACCCAGGGCAGAAGTGGGAAATTCTTGGATGTGAATGGGAATGGCACGAAATGGGAAATTCTTGGATGTGAATGGGAATGGCACGAAGTGGGAAGAGCTCTTGCTTTATAGTTATTACACCGATCCCTTCCCACTGCCAATCATTCTCATCCCATTTCTCATCCAAGAACTATTCAAAAGACAAAAGTGTGAATTTGAAATGAGGCTTTTCTCAAATCGAACTAGTTCTATTCTCATCTTACGAGTTTTCGCTCCCTGTTAAGTTAAGATAGGTTACAAAGCCGTCAATTTAGGTTGTATAAATTAGATTAGGTTAGGTTAGGGTAGGGTAGGTGTAGGTTAGTTTCTCTTTTATAAATACTTGAAGTAATTCCGTCACCAGGACAGAATTTTTTCAAGTCTGAAATTCTCATTTTGAGAATTCTCAGTTCGAACTGCAAATGACAACAGAAATGGCATGAAGTGGAAAGTACTACTTAATTCCTCAGTAGTATGGGCACAAAATGGGAGAATGCAGTGTAATGTTGCAAATGTTGACCAATGTTGCAAAGGGGGTAGGGGATGTTGCAAGGGGTTATACAACAAAGGGAGGGGGTTATCCCCAAGCTACAATGAAGGGAGGAAGGGTTATGCAACAAATCAATGCTGCAAAGGGGGAATGGTTATGCAACAAGTCAATACTGCAAAGGGGGAAGGGGGAGGGAGCTTTTAGGGGAGAAGGGAGGATGACCTCCCCCCCAAAGGGGTAACCTTAACCTAAGAGAGGGAGAGAAAGGACAAGGATGAGGGTCTTTGGGTGATAAGTTGGGATGTCCTCACCCCCGAAAGGGAAACCTAACCTAAGCCCTAATCTAAGAAGGAGAGAGGAGAGAGTTCTTTATTCCACCGGAGTCCGTCGTATAATGAGAGTCCAGGGGCCTAGCAGCTGTTATATAGAGGGTCTGGAGTTGCCAGTTACCACTTATTTATTTAGTTAGTTCTATAAGGAGAGTTGGCAGATACCACCATTTTAATTATTTATTTATAGATGAGTTTTCAGAGACTCCTATATAATTTAATTATATGCAGGGTTAGTAGGTGCACCATTTATTTTAATTACTTATTTATTAAAGGCAAGAGAGACTTTCTCCTTAAATTGCTCGAACTAATTAAAACATTATTTATTTAATTAACAATAAAAGAAAAATGCCTGCAAAATAACAGTACACACTTCTTATGTATAAAAGAAAAACAATAATTATTTTAACTAACTTATCCGAAAGTGTCTATTTACTTTTGTCATTCCTCTGTGTCTTCTCAATACAGTTAACTAAACGAAAGCTTTACACTGCCCACAATAGAGGAATCCCAATATTTAAAAGAAATACAATTAATCCATGGCTTAGCAAAAGAAATAAATAAAACACCAATATTAATAATAAAAGAAATACGCAGGACTCTTTATATTGTAAATTATTCCAATAACAATCTATAAGAATAATATTTAATTTACCTATAACTCGAGAGACCTGAATCGTATCCACTTAATCCACTTATTCTAAAGCCAAACTGAAAGTGTCTATTTACTCTTGTCAATCATCTCTTATATAAAATGCCTTCAAAAAAGCACTTCTTTTTATTCCAAGAAAGACAAAAAATGCCCGAATTGTTCATTCTGACGAGGGTCAAGATTTTCATTCCACCTTAGACCTACAGTTTAACGTGGAATCCGAACCACCAGCAGCCCAGCGTCTTAACCACTAGGTCACCCAGGGTACCCATTTATCTACCAACCAATTGTGCGGAAGGATGAAGAGCTGGATTTTGCCGCGCGCCGAATGCAATCGCCGGGTCTCGTACGCGGAACCGATGGATTCATAGTCAGCGATGCTAACCACCTAGGCGGGACTTTGAATGAAAAACAATTGGCTGAAAATACAAGCAACATAACATACCACACTTTATATATATACAGGGTGTCCGAGAATTATCTGTACAATTTTTGGCTGTTATTAAAAGTCAACCATGAAGTGTAGAAATTCCAGTGTTGTCCCATTTTACAGAGAATCTCATTAAGTTTTTTCTGATACCACGTTTTGACAAGTTTTTTAGAAATGTGCGCGGGTGACAGACATTGATGATTTAAAAGCAAGAATCACAGCTGCTATTGAGCGAATTGATGTGGATATGCTGCAGCGTACATGGCAACATTTGGAGTATCGATTGGTGTTTTGCGAATCACTAATGGTGCACATATCGAATGTTTGTAACAACGTTACTTTAATAAAAGAAACTTTTGAAAATACAGATTCTAAATAATCTTGTTTAAGAATTTTACGTGTTATCAAGAATTTTATTAAAAGATGAAATTGTAGAGATAATGTTCAGACACACTGGAATTTCCACAAAACTTGTCAAAACTTGGTATCAGAAAAAACTTAATGAGATTCTCTGTAAAATGGGACAACACTGGAATTTCTACACTTCATGGTTGACTTTTAATAACAGCCAAAAATTGTATAGATAATTCTCGGACACCCTGTATATACATTCTTAAATAACTACAGGAAAAACTTTATATTAAGCAATAAACATTATAACTAAACTCTCCGAAAGTGTCTATTTACTTTTGTCAATCCTTTCTTTGAAAAAAAATTTTTTTATTCCAAGAAAGGCAGAAGAATCTAACGGTACAAACTCGTTACACAGCACCTGTTTAACCCAAGGTCACTCCAAAACCGCAGCTCGGCTAGACCACCCACGATGAACCTCGGCTGACTCCATATATTGTTCCCAGTCATTATTATTACTAGTGAAGTTAAAAACTCAATTTTAAATTCCATTATATTTATACAGAGAGAGAGAGTTAATTCTGAGAGCTGTACACACACACACACACACACACACAAATATATATATATATATATATATATATATATATATATGATGAATAAAACCACGAAGGAAAGGAAACACAAAATGGTGCTCAAGCGCTTTCGTCTAATGACATCCTCAGGAACACTGAAGTACATAAAAAGGTTACAGCCTATATATAGGTTACAGAAAGAAAAAAAGAAAAAATAAATAACATACATACACACACACACACATATATATATATATATATATATATATACATACATATCTATATATACAAATACATACATACATACATATATATATGCAATAAACAGAGAAGTAAAAATAAAAAATTAAAAATTAAAACCTTAAAGGATTACCAGTGAGGCGTACAGATTTGTAAGGAAAAATATCGATTTTTAGCACAAGATCAAATGGATTATAAAAATACACATTTATACTGGAACTCTGCCCGGGTTTTAACACACTGCTGCCTATGGTCAGGTTTCGATATATATAAAAAAATAAAATGCAAATTAAAAGTTAATTCAAAATAACAGGATCGAGTTGAAAAAGACCTTTGCTTATGTTGAAGTTATTTGAAAGTTGGATAATGGCAGACTCAAGAATATTTCTATTAACAATGTTGCTTGAATGGAATAAAACTGAAGCATTATTCCAATCAATACAGTGGGCTAACTCTGACAAATGGACAAAAAGGGCACTGGACAACTGTCCTGTTCTAACGGAATATTGATGCTGTTTTATACGTGTGTGCAACTCCTTTCCCGTCTGACCTATGTAAAAGGAATCACATTGTTTACAGCAAATTTTATAGATAATGCCTGAATTATTGGTAGGGCTATTTTTTATTATAATATTTTTCACAATATTGTTATATGAAAATACTACATTAATATCCAAAAGTTTAAGTACATTAGCAATGCCTTAAAAGCCCGGGAAAAATGGAAGTACTTAAATATTTTTTGACAAAGTACGAGTGTTAATATTGACACGATAGAAAGTTCGTTTTGCCTTGTTGAGACAAGATTCCATAAACGCAGATGGATAACACAAATCACTTCCAATACCGTTGATTTTTTCCAATTCGGCATCGATGTATTCCGGACTGGCGATCCTAAGGGCGCGGAGAAACATTGATGAAAATATGGCCTTCTTAGGCTTGCTGTTCCCTCTCTTGTCTCCGTTTGTGTCCGTGTTTTCTTCTACATTAATGAAGGGGCATGCAATTCGTATCCGACGGAAGTTTCTTACTAAGTGTCTGGAGGAGCAAGTTCTTCCCAAATCCCTGCTTCCGATTCGCCTCAGACAAATTGACGACCATCCGTTCAACAACTTCAGCAGATTAATTTTAAAGAAACATATTGAAGTCACCAGACAAAATGAGTGGTCCGCCTTCAAAAATTTAAACATCGCCAAACATAATTTGTAACCGTTATTCCCCAACCGTGGATCCAACCTTTGTTTGATGAAATTTACAACGAGTTGCGTCGGAGAACTACTTCACTTCGTAACATTTTGGATCGAAAAATTAAAAGTCTCATTCGAGATAGTCAGTGGAGTAAAAAAGCAAGCTCAAAGTGTGTTTTGAACCTTTCTTCGAAAAACATTAGTGACGATGCAAAAAGTGCCCTTGGATATGGTATGTCCTTTTTTATTGTTAAAAAACCTTCGGCTTTACAAATTTGTTACAGTCTCGCGTGTTTTGAAAAACAGTGTAATCTCCCTCAGTATTTGTTTAACATAGTTAAAGGCCTCGTTTATAGTGCGGCGAATGGTAATTACGAAGATAACTTTCCTAAACGTTTTCGCAATAGCCTCTCACAATTAAAAAAAGATGGGGAGCTCCATATTACTAAAGCAGACAAGGCTAACACCATAGTTATTATGGACAAAGTGGACTACATCGGAAAGATGAACGAGCTTCTCCAGGACCCCGCCACATACACCAAACTTAGGAAGAACCCGCAGGATGACGTCATCAAATCATTTAATAGTGGCTTGAAACGCCTTCTCAAAGATCATAAGGACTTAATTCCGCTTTTCATGTCCACTTCACCTGCTCTGCCCTACCTTTACGGTCTTATTAAAACCCACAAACCTGGTAACCCTATGCGCCCTATTATTAGCTCGGTGGGCTCTATTACTTATAAACTCTCCAAATGGCTTGTCAAAGTCTTGTCCCCCATTCTCGGAACTATCTCTGATTCACATGTAAAAAATTCCATGGATCTTAGGGAAAAATTGAATAATGCACGTACTGAAACTAACGATAAATTGATCAGTTTTGATGTTTGTTCATTGTTTACAAAAGTGCCGATTGACGATATGCTTGACTTTCTCTCCCAAGAATTACATAAGTATGACCTGCCACTACCTTCACACATTGTTTTGGAACTCATTAAGCTTTGCATCAAAGACTGTAAATTCACTTTCAATAACGAGTATTATCAACAAGTTTTTGGGATGGCTATGGGCAACCCCTTATCGCCCCTCCTCTCCAATATTTATATGGAGTTTTTCGAAATTACCTATATTCCAAGAATCCTGGGGGTTGGCATCCCTTGGTTGCGGTACGTCGACGATATTTTGTGTATCTGGCCCATGAATCGTGACCTGGATAGCTTCCTCCTTCAGTTAAATGATCAAGTCCCCTCCATTAAGTTTACTTTAGAAGTGGAGCAAGACAATTCAATCCCATTTTTGGATGTGCGTGTACATAGGGAAAGCCCAGGTTTTAAGTTTAGTATCTATCGGAAAACGACAAACAATTTGTCCTACGTACACTTTTACTCGGGACATGATACCCCCACTAAGAAGGCCATATTTTCATCAATGTTTCTCCGCGCCCTTAGGATCGCCAGTCCGGAATACATCGATGCCGAATTGGAAAAAATCAACGGTATTGGAAGTGATTTGTGTTATCCATCTGCGTTTATGGAATCTTGTCTCAACAAGGCAAAACGAACTTTCTATCGTGTCAATATTAACACTCGTACTTTGTCAAAAAATATTTTAGTACTTCCATTTTTCCCGGGCTTTTAAGGCATTGCTAATGTACTTAAACTTTTGGATATTAATGTAGTATTTTCATATAACAATATTGTGAAAAATATCATAATAAAAAATAGCCCTACCAATAATTCAGGCATTATCTATAAAATTTGCTGTAAACAATGTGATTCCTTTTACATAGGTCAGACGGGAAAGGATTTGCACACACGTATAAAACAGCATCAATATTCCGTTAGAACAGGACAGTTGTCCAGTGCCCTTTTTGTCCATTTGTCAGAGTTAGCCCACTGTATTGATTGGAATAATGCTTCAGTTTTATTCCATTCAAGCAACATTGTTAATAGAAATATTCTTGAGTCTGCCATTATCCAACTTTCAAATAACTTCAACATAAGCAAAGGTCTTTTTCAACTCGATCCTGTTATTTTGAATTCCTTTAAAACAGATTTAGATAAGAAGGGTAAAACATTAAATCTTTGGTAAACTTGTCTGCTACTTTATTAACTTTTAATTTGCATTTTATTTTTTTATATATATCGAAACCTGACCATAGGCAGCAGTGTGTTAAAACCCGGGCAGAGTTCCAGTATAAATGTGTATTTTTATAATCCATTTGATCTTGTGCTAAAAATCGATATTTTTCCTTACAAATCTGTACGCCTCACTGGTAATCCTTTAAGGTTTTAATTTTTAATTTTTTATTTTTACTTCTCTGTTTATTGCATATATATATGTATGTATGTATGTAGTTGTATATATAGATATGTATGTATGTATATATATATATATATATGTGTGTGTGTGTGTATGTATGTTATTTATTTTTTTTTTTTTCTTTCTGTAACCTATATATAGGCTGTAACCTTTTTATGTACTTCAGTGTTCCTGAGGATGTCATTAGACGAAAGCGCTTGAGCACCATTTTGTGTTTCCTTTCCTTCGTGGTTTTATTCATCATAAATATTTTTCACGTGTTACTTTCGTGAAATAATTTTCATATATATATATATATATCCAAATCCACAAGTCAGGAATCTTGGGAAAGCTGAGAATAGTATGACCGCAAATATATATTCATTTTGCAAATATTTGAAACCATCGTGGTAGAGACTGCAAGTGGCAATTCACTCATACACCTTGAGATGTGAACATTAAATCTACGGAGAGAAGATAATGATACCATTATTTAGCTAATCAGGACTTCAGGTCATCGTCCTGACTCGATCTCTTAACCTCCGATCAGCACCCCAGCGTCTTAACCACTAGCATACCTAGGGTGCCCATTTATCTAATAGCCCAACCAGACATTCATTTTCACGAACTAAACACATTTTAATCACACTCCTACGCGAGAGAAACATATGCCCAGTAGAAAGTCAAGTCGAATAGATGTATCCAAAATTCGAAAGCTGAGAATAGTATGACCGCAAATATATATTAATTTTGAAAATATTTGAAACCATCGTGGTAGAGACTGCAAGTGGCAGTTCACTCATACACCTTGAGATGTGAACATTAAATCTACGGAGAGAAGAAAATGATACCATTATTCAGCCAATCAGGACTTCAGGTCATCGTCCGGACTCGATCTCTTGACCTCCGATCAGCACCCCAGCGTCTTAACCACTAGGTCACCGAGCGTACCCATTTATCTACTAACCAATTGTGTGGAAGGATTATCGTTTACCGCGCGCCGGCGGCCGTCACCGGGTCTTGAGCCCGGATGAACTCTGAAACTAATCTTTTTATTATACTTCATTTTGTACAAAAATGACTAAATCCTGTTGTATCTCTACGAAAACATTCTGCTTGTAGAGATCTCGATTTCTTATTTTCTAATGATCTTTGTGTCCTCGGATGTTACTGTGCTGTCTCTGGTAATGATCTATGTCAGGATTATGAAGAGTAGCGGCGCTAATTCTGTTTCCTGTGGTACTGAGCTGAGGGGCTCTGATGAAGATATTCCTGTAACGACTTGCCGCCACTCAAATTGTCCATCTCCCTATCCAAAGTGGGAAAAATTGAGGCTCGAATAGTATAACCGCAAATAATAATGCAAAATATTGTCGTGGTAGAGATTGCAAATGGCAAATCTTGATCACTGTTGCAAAGGGGTGAGGGATAGTGCATGAAAGGGTGAGTTCCAAAATGGGGAAACCGAGAATAGTATGAGCGCAAATAATGCAAAATATTGTCGTGACAGAGCGTGCAAGTGAGCTCATATACCTTGAGATGTGAGCATTAAATATACAGAGAGAAGATAAAGACACCATTAGTCGACCAATCAGGACGTCCAAAATGTGGATCCGTAATATAGGTGTTACGATTGGTACATAAAATTTAACATAGCACCGCCCAATTACACTGACAACCAATCATCATACTTACGAACCACTTATTAGTCTTTTCGGGGTGGTGCTTGGGGATCATGCATATAAACGTGAATGTTTTCAGCTGGGAGTCACAGTAGTTATTTTCACCAGTGAATAAACATTCCCTCCGTCATGAATCAAGAACTTTACAGTTTACCGGATTTATATCAAGTTGGAGACACTGCAGCGGTGTCAGCAATTAATCTTTTTAACGCAGCCGACCGTGACGCATTATTTCCAACGCAAACCGTTGATGATATTTGCAATGACGCTCCTTACAATCCGACGCAAGGGACTGCCGTAGAAATGTAAGTAATTATGTGCCCGTAATTTTATTTTTTGTAGTCAATTATTCGCGAACTTGTTATTTATTTAGTGTGCCTGTCATTAGGAGAAAGAGCACTGTTTATAGCAATCCTTTGCAAGTTTTAAATAATTTCATAATTTCCATAATAAATGTTATTCGGCATTTTCTTTTAAAGGAACTTCTCTGAGCGGTTCGAAGATATCTTCACATTGTAATACCCTTACTATATGTATGCTCTGCATATGTTTTAAGCAATTGGGTTTTCATTTAAAAAGAATCAGCATGAACTAATTATTTATCCTTTCTCTTTAAAGGTCCGATGAGGATTTGACTCGTGTTATACAATCTTTTCGTTTTGAAGAAACGCATGTCATGGACCTGAATACGGAGGTAGAAGTTTTACCGAGCAGTCAACCCAGCGATTGTCACATTATTAACGAAATAATGTAAGTTTTTCTTATGTTTCGATCTTTTGTTTCGGGGAAGAAGACACAATGTAGTTTCAGCAATTTATTAAATTAAAGAAATCATGTTTTTAGTACAATAACCATCTTAAATAAGCTACAGAATATACAAACTAACATTATTGGATACAAATATATATATACGAACAAAACCTCATGCTATACAACGAGTGCGCACAACCGGAAAACGATTTTTTATCTGCCTGCATATCATTTCGTCGTTTCGTTGAGTGTAATGACCTGAGCTGGGTATCACGAATTATATAGGGGCACTCGGTGAACTAATTGTGTTTAAAGGGTTAATTGTTATAAAGTCACTGTGTTCAATAGAAACTTGAGTTGGGGGCATGTCAAAGAGAGACAGCTCTGATTTACAACATTGTGAACTACAAGGATGGATGAAGCGTGCCATGACGAGTTAGAAATAGTGCCTCCTCTCTCGACAAGCAGTAAACAAACTATGATTCATGATATCATGTCCTTAGCTTACATCAGTCAAAAAAAATGGTCAACCATAGGTTTCATTCGCTTAGAATACTTCTTCTTTTTTTATATATCCTTTTACGTTTAATGTCACGTGGTGGTAATCTCTTCTTCCGGACAGCCCTTTTCTTCTTCCCACCACCACGCATTTTTCTCTGCATCTTTGACGATTTCGTCCCGTGTACGCTTTAAGTGATTTTTAGAGCTTCTTTAGGTTTAGCCCCAGCTAATATGTTTTCTGCCGTGTTAACACCTGATTGTAGCGCTTTTCTCCCGAGGTATCTGGCACCCCTCTTCAGCAAAGAGACAGCCGTATGTATGGTTGAAAAAATGGATCCAATCCACCACCACGCTGGTATCTCACCTCGATAGACTGTGAAAGGCTTTCTGTCCATTATAACTCAATGCGTCGAAAGTGCAGCTTCACTGTTAAGCTCCATCACCGAATGGGAAATTTTTTCCCTCAATCGTTCTTATATATACTGAGATATTGGTTATGTAGATCAGTTGCGACATTCACATAATGGGGCCTGTCCTAGGTAATACTCAAACTCTTCCCTCTATGATCGGAAATGTGAGCAATGCGTAGCAGTCGTGCCTGGGTATCCCCAAAAAGTGGTGCTCCACTATATTGCTGTAAATATAGCACATGACTGGGGGTGTATAGCCAGCAACCAATTTCCCCAATTTCATCTGATACATTAGGCTGGACAAGTCATGTTGTACCTCGTGAAAGGTATCTCTTTGGAAGGCTGATCGATATCGCCCCTCGGTTATAATTTTAAACAGCCCTTTGTCTTTAATATTTCTGTTAGCCTTTGATTTTAGGATTAGAGTATGTGCAGGGTTTCCTTTGTTTACGATTTCATATACTAAATCAGCCGTAAGAGTTGAGTTTTGTAAACTTACGTTTAAGTCTCTCAGAACATCCTCAGCCGCACCATAACGGCCCGGACCTAGTGTTACTATTGTACTGTAATACCTTGCATCCCCAGTTTGGGCGATACGTATAGTTTCATCCCGAGTTACCCCGGCTTCTTCACACTCATCAAGGTCTCTAAGAATGGTAAAAACGGGATCTTTATAATCAATATTTAAAAAGAGGGTGTCCAGCTGAATTTTGCATATCCCCACTTCATACGAATCACGACCCAATTCAAAAGGTCCATGGAGTTCTGTTACAAAGTTGGCCAGGGTGTTAGGATGTACAGACAGGGACGAGGAGGACGGTAGTGTGACGTAGAAATGGTTAGGCGCCATGTTGCATACTATTTAAGCTTCATTATTGCATCAGCTTTTATATAGGTGTTGAAGCTTTCTAGGTACCCTAGCCATTTCACCAGGTACATTTTTCTCTTTCCTGAACCTTTGCTTCCTAAAAATTTCTCAATTTTAAACACATTTTTTCCTAAATTAAATGTCACTTTCTGCTACTCCTCGCGGTAAAAGCCTCCTGCGATTTCTTCCCCATTCAAATCTTCAACGTAATACAACATTATCTCGCCTTTATGTCTGACACCTTAACTTTAAAACTCTCACGAGTCCAGCCTTGCTCAAATCCCTTCGCGAATTTATTTCCCGAACGCGACAGCCTTACATAATCATTGATTTTGAAACGCGCAGAGTGTGGTGGTGGTGTTCCATCTCTTCTCACATCAGGCTCTGGGCGCGTACCTCCTTCTAAAATCTCATTAGGTGTTGTCCCAATCGTGCGATGGTGTTAGTGGTTGTAGGATGAGGCCAATGATTCCAGAATGTCTAGAAATCTGTGTTTTTGTGTAAAATAGCGGTGCATGCGTTCCTTTATGGTACGTTGAACTCTTTCTGCTAAAGAGGCCTTATGTATAAAATTGGTAGTGTAGTAGCTGATATTAAACTTTGTCAACATGTTCTGTAAAGCTCGGCCTATAAATTATTTCCCCATATCCGTACAAAAATAGCCAGGAACCCTGTTTTCGTTCAAAATCAACGTTTTGGTGGCTTTAGCAACTGTTTCAGGCGATTTATTTTCCAGGGGAATTAGCCTCAGATATCTAGAGAATACATCTATTATGAATAGGATGTAGCGGTAACCATCGTTATACACTGAATATCTTTGCATGTCTGTTAAATCTGCTTGCCAAATAGAGTCAATCGAAGCAGCTGTTGTCTTGGCTGTTTTAATCCTTTTTCTCACAGGCTTATGAGGTGTATAAGCGTCCTGCTCCGCAAAAACCTCTCACCTTTTTTACCTACCCATCATTGTAAACACTTCTGTACAGTCTATCTACGCCTCCGTAGGAGGCTGGGCTAGAAATGTCATAATAACGTCTTCTTAATATGTTAGCCATTTGCGTATTTTAGAGGCACGTGGGTAGGGTTGACCGTTGTTTAACCTCTTCTTTCTCCTCTTCAGAGGTGTTACCGCCGGGGGTGATGGCGTTTTCAATTGTGGCACGTGCGATGCATGTTCCAAGTCTTTTAACCTGTTCAGATTTCCTATCATTGCTTAGGGAAAATTTATCTGTTGTAGTCTTGCTTTAATATGCTTCCATCCTGATGGTGAGGGCCTATCCCACTTTCTCACCAGATCATGGCCGATGTCTACGATATTCGATCCCTGTACCTTTGCTCCTTCCACAATGATCTCACCTGTATCGGTCCACTGTATGTTGGGATCCTCATTCAATAGATTATAAAGACTTAAACCTTTATTCCTCAATGTATTTGGGACGGTGCTCTTTAATACATGCTCGATATGTTGTGTGGCCAGTCCATTAATCTTTGGTTGGTCAGCTCTATCGTCAGACACAGGCCCCATGTCACCATGCCCATCGTTGTCCGTTCTGTGCCTAATAACCACGGGGATCTCTGTCGGATTCTTATAATTTTCATACTCGTAAAGAAATTTCTGCAGAGCTTCTTTTTATAAGATTTTTTTCTCATCAGGTGTTTTTTCACTGTTTAATAGGGCTAACAATTCTCTTTTCATTCTTTTAAGCCTGCTTTTACGGGGTTCTAGAACCGTGTCTGGATTCTTTGAACTTTGCAGTAAAGCATACACCTCGTGTGGAATCACTACCACTCTCTTCATTATATTAATCTAATCAGTAAAGGACCCAAAACTGAAAATAAGATGGGGAGGAATGACCCTCCTCTTTGTACAATAATTCGTTTTTTCTTCCTCACAGTTTGACTTTTACTAGCGAGTGCACATATTATGTTCTTGTAACTGCGTAGGTGAGCCTTCTGAGGGGGTTTCGTTGATACATTGCAATTTATAACGTTAAGTCAGATTTCACAGATGCATTTGAAAAAGTCAGAGTCGATATTTTTAGCAAACATCTGTTTCATTGCCCAGGGCAGTCGATGATAGATTTTTATTAACTCATGGTATTTCTTTAGCCTCTTTGTCATTAAGGAATATACACCGTTTCAGGCTCGTTTGGAAATATATTCGTTCTTAGAAGCACTCTAAACGTGTTTTGCGGATGAAGGTCGCAAAGCAAATATCCGTAACGCTGGCTTGTAGCTTCTTTATAAACTTCCAAAAACTCCTTACGCTGATTCTGGAACATTTGATTGGCTGAAACCCCAATTTGTTATACATCTCTACGTTGCGCGAGTAAGACTAGATATTGTGTATTTAACGACACATCGCGCATGTATTTATTTTTGAAAAATAGACTCTGATTGATGAAGAACACGCTTATGTTAAGATGGTGGGAGAATACTGTAAATGTCTCGGCAAACGTTTTAGTCATCTCCAACATGAGATCGTCAATTACAATGACTGTATTTTCATTTCCCTTTAACGAATTAACGTCAAATACACCTTTGTGGAACAAAATATCATCTTGGTACTCGTCGAACACTGATTGATACGTCGAATAGCACCATATAACTTTATGCACAAATTTTGAGAACATCTCTCCCTTTTCTTTAATGATTTTAAGCATAAACAGAGTTTTACCACATCCTGTAGGTCCACATATAATACATGTGGCTGGGCTCGTGAACCTGAATTTTTCTACAGAATCCATTTCTAACACATCACACTCCTGAGTCATTTACAAAATATAATCGATATTTAAGTGATGATCCTTATATTCTACAGTCTTGTTTTTCTCTTCTCCCACAGAACCGTGAATGACGATGAGGTACAGCACCCCATCATCGATATTACAGATGACCCGACGACAGTGTAGTTGTGATCACAGACTCCAACCCTACTGCTGAGTCCACACCAGCGATACCTGTAGCACGCGACAATTCAAAGTGGAGGCATGATGAAGAGCCCTCCACGTCAGGTATAAAGCGTGCCAGGATTGCGCCGGTTGTTAGACCACCAGTAATAGAGCCCCAACCCTCTACGTGTTACGACACAACCACCACAATAGTACCTTCCTCAAATAAAAATATACCCCCTTATTCCTGTTCAATTCCGGGTACATCCTCCACAGCAGCAGCAGCTTCTCGTTCTGTAGAGGATGGTATAACATTCGAGTTGGTGCGCACACGGACTACGGCGCATAGTTGAACGTATTGTAGAGTTTGCCCTTCAGAACCGCGACGAACATGAAGACAGGACGAGGCTGTCCTTCGGGTTCTGGTCAGATGACGGAGATGTAGATGATTGTTGGGTAGTAATACCATTCAGACGCTTGGCAGCTGTAGATATAGAGTATATATTAGGCCGTATAATGCGGGCCTCTCAAAGTAGTATAGCCTTCAATATGGACAACTTCATGGTAAATATTGACCGTGTATTCCGTGTTGCGGGTCATAGTGCCATACATTATACTCTTCAATTCTCAGGCTATTTACAGGCGGCATATAAACGTCGATCGTGGTTGCGGCTTTATAGCAGTAGTCTTAGCTCGTATGTTTACTGTACTAAATACACGGACCCAAAAATTTGGTTGCCTACGGTAGTGGAGCGTGCCGTAAACTAGCTGTAGACTGTAAACTTGAGTTTGACTGTAATATGGGTCCTGAGAGCTGAGAAGGGTAGAACAGGAAATGAATGTTCGTATAGTTGTATTTGGAATGGATGATCGTCGTAGGACTGTGTATGTTTTTAAAAGCTGTGTGAGAGATCGTACAAGACCCCTACTTATTTTAGGACTGTCAGGAACAACGTATCTCCCCATCCGTAATATAAGGGCCTTTACGCGAGTTATGATAAAAGTCGAAAATATGGACGACATCATGATTTGTGTAAGGGGTGTATCGAGTTTGCGGATGATATAGTGAAACATTGTAAAGATTGCCACATGGTATGTGAGCAGTGTAAAAGCTCCAAATGTGAAAGCCGTGTGTTGAAGCTGAGAAGAGGGATGAGATGTATGAACGCACATTTTTCAATAATAACTGTTTTGAGCTCCATAAGTCAATTGGCACGTGCAGGAAAATGAAAATCTGTGAATGTGGTATGTTTCATATGATGGATAATTGGGGAATTTCAAGCATAAATGTGATGAAATTCACTGTTCTACATGCCATGAGAAATATAAGGCGGTTGGAGTAAAGCATGTATGTTATATGAAAGACACTAAGCCTAAAAATAGCCCTTGTATAACTGTGTACTACGATATAGAAACATACACGAACGCTGAAACCAAAGAGGTTATTCCACATTTACTTGTAAGCCAGACTATCTGTGATGAGTGTATGGAGATCGAGTGTGATGAGTGTCACAAATGTGGTAAACGGACAAACGTTTTTAAAACGATTGCCCACGATAGCCCTGTGAAACTCTTTGTGTCCTATATTGTCAAGTTAGCGGACAAGTTAAAAAATAACTGTATATTCTTGCCCATAACGGGGCAAAATTTGACACACAGTTCCTTTATAAGGAGCTGCTTGAGCACGAGTCATCTGAGATATTTACAGGTGATCCCTTGAAAAGAGGAAACAAACTTATACAGATGCAAATAAGAGGTAATGTACAGTTTAAAGACACTTTATTATTCACACCTTGTAAATTAGCAAAGCTACCCAAGGTGATGGGTAGCCGCTGAAGTTTCAAAAGGATATTTCCCTTACACATTCCTCACTAGCGAAACTTTAAATTACGTAGGACTACCTCCACCCAAACATTACTTTAACTATGAATGTATGAGTACAGATGAACGTGAAGATTTTGACCACTACTACAACAGTTTTAATGAATCTAATCCTTATAATATAGCTGATGAATGTGAGCGTTATTGCGTGAATGATGTGCTCGTGCTTAGAATATGTTTCCAGGCCTTTAGAAGGATGTACATAGACCGTTTCAAATGCGATCCGCTGCAAGTCGCAACCACGATCGCCTCATTATGTTTTACGGTGTTCAAGAATAACTTCATGCCTAAAGACACCTTAGCCGTCATTCACAGAAACAATCCCCGCAGTTATGGGCACAAGGCTATTTACTGGCTCATACACATACAGCAGCAGACAGGTGTATACATAAAGCATGCCCACAACACCGGGGAAGTACCCATTAAGGTTAATGGTCGTGTTTTTTGGGTTGATGGTCTAAGCGAAAACCGTGCCACTGGTGAGAAGACTGTGTACTCCTTTAACGGTTGCTGGTGGCACGGATGCCCCCGTCCTGAGTGTGGAATCGTAGGTATCCACGGTAGATCTCCTGCCGACAGTCTTGCATGGACCCGCACCCGCGATCAACTTATAGGCTCCCAGTTCACTCACAAGTCTTGTGGGAGCATGAGTATGATGCACGGATGGAAACAGATGGACAGTACCGTGAAGAAATAAACACGATCAAGCGTTCAATGGTGCTGGATCCTCTCAAATGCGGTGATAGCTTGTTCGGAGGGCGTACAAATCCCTTCAAGCTATACTTTCCGCCTACGGAGGGCGTGAAACTCCATTACTACGACTTCTGTTCTTTATATCCCTACGTGATGAAGAACAATCCGTACCCCGTGGTGCACCTGAAAACTGGTGGACCTGACCTGCCACCATCGAGGTGTTCTCACAAATTTGAACGGGTACTATTTCGGCCTTTCTTTCGTAGATGTGCTCCCACGCGATTTATGGATGCCGATCTTACCCGTCGTTATAGATCACAAGCTCATGTTTCCCTGTGCGTGAAGTGCGCAGAGGAGAACAATGGGATGTAATCATACAACCAATCAGCGTAAGATCAGCCCTGAGCTGGACTAGCCGTTCGCCATGGCTACAGAATATTGAAGATACATGAGGTGTGGAGGTTTCAGAAGCTACCAACCTTTTCACGCCATATATAAACGCTTTTTTGAAGGATAAGGTAGAAGCATCAGGGTATCCGCGAGGAGTTGATACCGAAGATGAAAAATCGGCTATATTCAACGTTACCGTGACCGTGAAGGTATACAGCTTGACCGTTCCCAAATTGTAAAGAACCCAGGCAAGCGCTTTAGTGCAAAGTTGTGTCTAAACAGTCTTTGGGGAAAATTTGCACAGAATACTGGCAAAGGAACGTTCATTTGGCACAAAGTTATAGTGAAGTCTGGGATTATGCCAACGCTCCCGATAAAGAGGTCATGGAGATCGTGAATGTAGGTAATACTTACATAATAAAGTACAACAATACCGAATTGGCCACAGATACCTCACGGGTTACAAACATACCTGTAGCCTTCACAACCACACGGCCTACGCACGCATCAAACTTTGGGGCCTATTGCATTCTCTTGGTCGGAGGGTTTTTACGCCGATACAGATAGTGTGATATTCACAGCGAGGGAGGGTGAATACATGCCTCCTATTGGTGAATTCCTCGGGAGTTACTGATGAGATCAAGGATGAGTATGGAGACATCGCATACGCCGACTCTTTTGTCTCAACAGGACCAAAAACTTACGGGACGGGTGAGGGGGAGGATATGAAATATATCGTGAAGGCTAAGGGTATCACGCTCAACCAGGCGAATCGGCGGGTCGTTAACTTTGATTCGTTGAAGGATCTAGTGTGCTTGGATGATGATGAGGGCGACCAGCCATCCCAACTAACTGTAGGGACCACAATTTTCGGGCAGAAGCTGGGGGGTGAAGGAACTTAGGGGTACAAGGTGTGCCGTAACACCTATAGGAAACGTTACCAGTGCCTGGTACCTATGATACCGTACCCTTTGGATACCATAATCTTTGATTATTATATATGTCTATTGTTAACGATATATTTATTTATTACACGTATTTGTAAATATATATACACCTTGAATATTTCGTTTATTAAATAAATCGTGTTTCAATTAGCGTTTCACTTTCTCCTTTGTGTGTGTGTGTGTGTGTGTGTGGAGTGTACAGAGAAAATTCTAAGCTCCGCCCAGCGTGTGTCAGGAGAAAGTTCTAAGCTCCGCCCACCTGTATGATTGGTCACATGACTCCTGCTACTACCTGGGCATATCTCTTCCCTGCGTGCTCAGTTGACCGCTGCAAGCCCTGGGTCTCAGATGTGCATTTTCCAACGTAGACGAAAAATAGTAATGGCTACCTTTAATATTGCGTGTTCGACGTTTATGAAGTGGTATTCGGCAAAGTGTGAAGATAAGGTTACTGAATGGCTCCCTATTCCACCCTCCTTTGACACTTTTAAGGCTACATTGAATCGTGCGAAGGAACAAGAGGTACAAATACTCTACGGCTATTCTGGCGAGAGCATTGCAGAATTTCGTGGTACAAGTGATGTATTGAACTATGTTGTAGGACTAAACTTTATAAAAGCTTACATATACCGTGAAGTAGAAGAAACAACACGTGCAGAAGAGAAGCAACGGTTATGGTTAGTGAGTCTTGTTGATGAGTGGTGCGACAAGCGATATTATGTCATGTTGCATCATACCGAGTACTCGTACCCTGCGACTGAGAATGTAAATCTTGTCATCATGGAGAATCTTAAGTATTTTTACCACTACATTAATATATATCATGACGAGGTTTGTAGTGAGGTTGTGGCTAAAGGTCTGCATGAGTTTTTAACATAATTTAGAGATGAGTATCGCCTGCTAAGCAAAAAGGAAAAATATGGTCATATGTTTCTCTCAAATAGTGCGCCGGAGTGTGAATAAAATGTGTTTAGTTTGTGAAAATCCCCCTAAGCGAAAATTTCTGGTGTGTATTCTTGGGAGTGGGAGTGATAAAACATTAAAACCGGTATGGCTTCATATATCGGAAAAATTCTCAAAACACCTACCCAGTATAATGGGTTACAAGTATTCACGCTGGAACAACACCGTACACGTTTCAGCAGCTTATGGTGTGACTCACTCCTCCCGTCGAGCCGATCCGCTCGCCTGTGGCTCATAGTCATCTCAGAGCTTGAACCGAGTGGACGTGCGCTCCTCGAATACGATGGAACTTCCTTTGAGAAGCATTCTCAATGTCGTGTATGATGTGTTCATGACGAAGTCATTGCGCGTGTTCAGGCGTGAAACCGGTGCCATTAACTATGTACTGGAAACGACTTGTAGACAAACAAACTCTGGTAAACGGAATGTTGTTTATTTAAGTGTTGAGGAGATGAATAGAATCTTCGTGGTAGTTGAGAAGTGGAGTGAGGATTGTTATAAAATTCCTGCAGGTGTAGGTACAAGAAGAGAGCAGATTAGTGATACCCCCTCATATGCCATTGTTTGTACGTTGTGTATAAATAACGATCAGCCATGCACTGATATACGACTGATGTGGAAGGGTGCTTCTGATAATAACGTTCTGGTCCCTACGCGAAACCGTTTCATCCTCGACAGAATGTTTGAAATCGTCGGATTCCGCAAGCTGAAGCCTATATTAGACGCGCGTATTACGGATATGCTTTATTTTGATACGGTTCTTGAATCCGCATACACAGCTCTGCTCGACGGATTTACCGAGTGTAGGCCTGAACAAGGCGAGAATGGTCTGGAACTGGATGCTTAGTTAAATATCATGAACTTTGGTACAAAAGACTTCAGCGGTACACGGCTAAGCTCACCTACACCGTTCACACTGAAGAATTGTTTCTTTATATAATGAGCAGCTGTCGTTACGACTTAGAAGATTATTTCAACTGCCGCTATGCAGTGTGAAGAAGAGTTCACGATTGAAAAGCTCGGGTCGGTAAGAATAAACCCTTGACTGGAAAGGAGTGTTTATAAACTTGTATTTAATAATGATGTTGTGGCTAACGATGACCTCTTTGTGCGTGCTTTTGAATGTATTCCAGCCGTGTTTAAAGATAACTTGCCAACAGAATGTAAAGTGGGCACAAAAATCGTATTGAACGATATGAAGGCCATTTACATCGAGTATAGGTATCCCTATAATTTGAACGGTGAAATAATGTTAAGTCGTATTTACTGCATAGTGCAAAGCAATAATGATATGACTGTAGACTCGATTACATGCGAGTTTAGTGTTTTAGTTAAGTGCAGTAGAAGATAAAGTATGTATTTTGATGTATATTTATTTTCAATATATCTAATTATTTAACATAATTGTGTACGTATATATATATTTTTCATGTACTGTTATATTGATGGTTATACGCCATCGTTTTGTATTTCTTATATTATTTTTATTTTATTTTTTATTTTTTATATATTCCTCGTTCGTATTTCTTATTCTTATATTATTAATAATTTTTATTGCATATATTCCTTGTTTGTATAGGATTGTGTATTTATTTTCTATATATTTCGTGAAGGTAATTCCAATAATTCGTCTAAATAAACAGAATGATGTAATGGTGTTTTATTTAATTCTTTTGATTTTATATATAAACGATATTATTTAATTATATGTATACCAAATGGCTGGTTACACCTTCTAAACCGACTGACCGATTTCTAAGCCAACTGTCAAGAATATTTGAATAGCGCAATCTGGCAGCTGAAACGTTAATTTATATATATATATATTTAGGGTGGCCCTTAGTTGTATGTGATTTTCTGAAATGAAATATTTTTCATCTCCCAACCTCCAAAGTTGTTCTAGTCCATGTAAAAATGCTCTGTGTAAAGTTTTAGCTCAATCAGACAATATTAAGATGGCCCCCAAAGGCCCTAAATTTTCAGATTTTAACAATATTGATATTTTTTCATATAAAACCGTTTTTATCTTCTTTACAGTGTTTTATTCGAAAGAAATATAGAATATGATCGAAAGAGAATTCAATTTACAATAAATTTAGTTATAACCATTATTTACTTAAAACCAAAATTGGACGAGATATTCACTGAAATTGAAAAGTATCATAAGTGCGTAAAAAAACCGCTTCTGGAAGGTTCTAGAAAGTTCTGCGCCTGCGGCCTATATAAGCGGCGTAATTATTTGTTGTAAATAAAATTCATTTTCGATTATGCTTTGTGATTATTTTCCCAAACAAAGTTTGCAAATGAATTATAAAGGTTTTATATTAGAAATACCAATTATCGGTGAATTTTGAAACTTTAGGGCCTTTGGGGGCCACCTTAATATAGCCTAATTGAGCTGAAATTTTGCACAGAGCACTTTTTTATATATTGGAAGAAGATTAGGGATTGGGAGCAGTAATTTCAAAAGTTGAAAAATAAGGGCCACCCTAATATATATATATATATAATATATATATATATATATATATATATATATATATATGCACACCTGCCTCCTTGGTCTTCTGAGTCAACTGGCGGGTTAAGCCAACTGGCGGATTTCTAAGCCAACTGTCAACAATATATGCTTTAATTAAATAAATAGTGCAATCTGGCAACTCAACCCTACTAATGTACACCTGAACAAGCCATTTACGTCTTCTAAGCCAGATTAAGCCTTCTAAGCCGACGGCGGATTAAGCCAACTGGCTGATTTACACCTTATAAGACAGCGGGCGTTCGGATAAACTCTCATTATGCGTCTGGCTGGAGTCAGGCGAACACCCTCTCCTTTGGTTAAGGTTTAGGTTAGGGTTTCCCTTTGGGGGGTGAGAACATCCCATCTTCTTCCTCAAAGACCCTCCTCCTTCTCCTTTCTCTCCCTCTCTTAGGTTAAGGTTACCCCTTTGGGGGAGGTCATCCTCCCTCCTCCCCCCAAAGCTCGCTCCCCCTTCATTACAGCTTGGGGGTTAACCCCTCCCCCTTTGTAACATTGATCAACATTTGCTGCATTGCACTCTCCCATTTTGCTCCCATACTACTTTCCTCAACTTTCTGATTTATATTATATAGGGTGATTCTTTAATTATGTCCCAGTTTCAAAACTTTATAATTATTACTTATTTATGGGCTAACTTGTATTCATGAAACCTAGCATTATTATTGTGGAACGATGAGAGTTGTTTTTGATAGGCATAAGTAGTATGGTTTCATTTATGCCGAGTGGGGATGAAGGGGTAGGGGTGTCAGTGCCAAGAGGGGAGTGTCAGTGCCAGTGTCAAAAGGGGGTAATACCAAAAAATAAGAATAAATAAATAATAACACGGTTTTGTTTCTTTGTTTGCCTGCTTTATCACTGATTTTTAACACTTTCAATTAGGGATGTACCGAACACTGAAATTTGCTGAATGCTGAATACCGAATATTCGGTACAAAACTATTCGGCCGAATACCGAATACGGAATATTAGTTTTATTTGAATTATTAGGCGTCAGTGTAAAAGATTGAAGTTTTATTAAAGTTTAACAGCACATAGAATGTATGTTTTAGCCGCCAAAAATCTACCAGGTTCTCATACTCATGAAAACATTGCAAGTGCATTGACTTCTAGAATGGTCAATAGAGAGCGATCATGTGCATGCAGTTGTGCACGGCAGTGACCGCAATATTACTAAAACTGTTTGCGTTCTCAAAATGACTTCTGTTGCTTGTTCGAATCATACTTTAGTACTTGCATTTAATAAAGCCCTTCTTAGTCAGAAGTCTGTTTCAGATATATGTGCATTTGCGAACCAAATCTGTTTGTATTTTAATCATTCATCTCTAGCCAGTGACAGACTTAAGGAAAGCCAGGAGCAACATAATTTACTCGAAAACAAACTTATAAGAGACGTTATCACTCGATAGAACTCCACATTCTATATGCTACAACTTATTCAACAAAAAACTGCAGTTTTGCATACGCCTCGGACTATGACATTGTAGGTTGTGTCAATTTTAGTAAAGTCAACAATTCAAAAACTACTAATGCTCAAATAATGTCATATTATCTAGCAAACTTAGAAATATCTTTAGTGTTGTTTAAAAAAGCCATTTACCTACTTATATATGACCATAAAGGTTTGAAATATAACCTAAATATGACTGTAGCATCGTATATCAATGTGCCATTGATATGTGTGGTCAACTTTAGTTATTTTTGGTGTGCAGTATGGTTTCTAAGTTTCACATAGTCACAAATGCTGGAGTTTTGATTGTGAATGCATGTGTTTTCCCTCCTTTTTGACAATTTTGATTACTTCATAATGTAAATATTGTGTAATTCAAATTATTCAAAATGTTATGTGAGACCCAAACTTTCTTCATATTTTGATATGATAGATATATGAAATTGTCATTACTTTGAATAATTAGGTCTTGTACCTATAACAACACAACCTTTTATCTGAGCTTATAGCAAGATATTAAGAATTTCAATTCACTTAATTTTATGTAATCATAATCAGTAGGCCTATCCAAATTTCAATGACATTTCTTTCGTTCACAGGTCCACAGGATGAGTCAGAAAGAAATCAGAACCCGAAGCAAATCAAGTTGTCACATAAGTCATTTGGTGGGGACTGGGAGGAAACTTCCCCTGCTGAGCTGCCCACAGCCAGAGATCTGCTGAGGTATGATTTGTTGAGGAGAGAGGAAGACATGAGGAATTACCCAGTTAATGACCTGATTAACAACGGCATTGTTCCTGGGGCTACTGGCTCAGTGGAGAAAGGTCAACGCTCTATTCACAGGACCTGTAATCAACACTGAGGTCAGGATCAGGGCTAAAGTGAAGGCACTGTGGGATGAGGCAGTGAAGGTGTCCATTGGCAACGTGAAGCTAGAGGTCAAAGATAGGTTCATGATGAAACTGGACAAATTGGTGAACATCCTGACCTGTCACTGTGTGATCAGGAGCTGCAATGAGCTTCGGTGCCACCCTGTCTGTAACAGTGAGGTTCACATTGACTGCAGCTGCAGGAGCGAGCAGAAGATACCAGTGCAGGAGCTTGCCTTCATTAAAGGTCAGAGAGTAAAGGTGGGAAGTGTGGGGGCACACCAGATGGGTCTAGCTGATCACCCTGAGACCAGGAGACAGGAAGCAGGGCTGCAGAGAAGGAAGGCCAAGGAGAAGAGGAGGAGGAAGGCAGAGGAGTCAGCCAAGAAAGAAGAAGAGTTGAGGGAGGAGTCACTGCTGGAGATGGAGTTGGAGGAGACTGAAGATATACTGGAGGAGGCAGGGAGGAGAGAGGAGGACGAAGACTTCATACCTTGGCTGCGACAACTTCTTCCTTGCCTGTGGCTAAGAAGAAGAAATACAACACTGAACATATCACCAACATAGCTCTGGCTAGCTTGAGACATCACACTGAGCTGAGAGAGTGGAGAGATTGCCACTGCTGCCTGGATTGATGCTGGTCTTATCACAAAGTTTGACACAGCACTGGTGATTGACCACAACAAGGTGGGGAGGGCTCAGGAGAGACTGACTAAGGAGCTGGTCAAGAAGTTTGATGAAGAGATTAGGGAAAATGGCATCACCTGTATCTTCTTTGATGGGAAAAGAGATGACACCAAAGTGATGATGGAAGCTGAGGGCAGTGACAGGCAGTTTCATGGCCTCATTAAGGAAGAACACTACACAGTGTGCAATGAACCAGGTGGGAAATATTTGTGGCATTTTGTACCAGAGGAAGCTGCAGAGGAGAGAAGTCATGCTGAGGTCATTGCTGATCATCTGGTGAACTGGCTAAGAGAGAGAGGCAGACCAGACCCTTTTGGCCATAGGAGGTGACAGTACTAATGTGAATACTGGCTGGGAGGGAGGAGTAATACATTATGTGAAGGCCAAGCTTAGCAGGAAGTTGGTGTGGATTGTCTGTGACTTGCACACTGGGGAGCTGAGTCTCAGACACCTGGTTACTGCACTGGATGGCAAGACATTGAGCAACAACAAGTGGTCTGGGCCCCTAGGGAAGATGTTATACACTGCCACTGAGCTGGAGATCAACCCAAATTTCACGAGGATCACTGTTGGTCCTCCTCTACCCCATCTCAGTCAGGAGGTAGTCAAGGACCTCAGCACAGACCAATCATATGGCTACAGAATCATCACTGCCATCAGATCGGGAGAGGCACCTCAGAGTCTAGCTCTCCTGGAGATTGGGCTAGTCTGTCACAGTAGGTGGGTCACCACGGCTCTAAGGTTCTGCAGATTGTGGATTTCCACACAGGGGCTGAAGGGTATGTACCTGAAGAATCTGAGGATAATTGTGGAATTCATAGTGGGAATCTACATGCCAAACTGGTTCAACATCAAGTTAAATCACAGCTGGGTGGAGGGTCCCAGGCATGTACTGTACCAGCTGGAGCTGCTCAGAAGTCAGAAGAAGGAGGTGATAGGAATAGTGATGCCTACAGTGAAGAGATCAGCCTGGTATGCACACTCTGAGGCTGTGCTCCAGGCCATGCTGTGCAGTGAGGTTGAGGAGGAGAGGAGGGAGGCAATGAAGAGGATACTGGAAATCAGAGGTGGAGATGAGGACACACAGGTAGGAGACTGCAGTGTCAGACCCAGGAAGACTCCTGACATCAACCCAGATGCCACCAAACTCTCGGAGCTTATTGACTGGAACTCTGGCGTGACTGAGCTTCCTCTGACCTGCTCCCTCACCACTGCTTCAATCAAGAAGTTTCTGGATAAACCAATGGAAGTTCCTGCATGGCTCTCACACACAGTCAGTAGAGAGGTGTGTAAGGATGACAACTGAAGCAGCACATGTTTACTCACAAGAGAGGAGGGAGGCATACATCAGTGGCCAGGTGGCCAGTAGGGAGCTCATGTCCAGGAACAAGAGCAAGGCAGACATGGCATCCTTGGCAAAGTTCAAGAAACCTATCTATATTTCTAAGTTTTAATATTGAAATACAATCAAAATGTCTTTAATTGTATGTATGTAAAATGTAGTTATATATGGCATCCTTGGCAAAGTTCAAGAAACGTATCTATATTTCTAAGTTTTAATATTGAAATATAATCAAAATGTCTTTAATTGTATGTAATGTATGTAAAATGTAGTTATGTACAATAAAAAAAAATACTTGCAAAAATTGTTGATTTTTCCTAAACTTCAACTTCAAATATAAGTAGCTAGGAGTGGTCAAATCTGGATTTTAAAGCCATATTTCGATTTAGCACATAAAAATGCATCATTTGGTCACTAGTAGTCTTTGAAAATCTAAAGATTTCACTTTGCTCCCTAAAATTGATACACTCTACTATGACATATCAACCCTCAATAACCATCAGTGGACTCTAATTCAGAGTGCTTTAAAGCTTCTTAGTCCATGTGAAAAATTAATGAATGACTTTTCATCTGATTCTTGTCTTTCCATGGTGTCTCCCGGTGTAATAGGTCTCGTGGTATTTTTGCGAAACATAAATGATGATGCAGGTATTCGTACTATGAAAAACGATTTAACAGAAAATTTACAGAATCGATTCAAGCAGTGGAAGACAGACATTACTTACAAAATTGCTCAGGTTTTAGATCCTCGTTTCAAATTTGCTTCCATTACAGCAGTGGCGCTTTACAGAGGAGGCATGGGAGGCCGGGCCTCCCGGGCTTCCATGTTTTTATCCCTATAAACTATGAAAGAGGATTTTATTGATAGTATTAATTTCATATGATCGTGACATTAGCCCTGTTCAAAAATCAACTTTTTCTTATTTTCATACGTTTCTGTACTTTTTCCCATGCTTTTTGACCTGAGAAGGCCGAAAATCACAACCATTTTGACCTAGGTTGTTGGGAAGCATTGCCGCATGGAGCTTTAAGTTTTCTGCCTTGAAATCGGCCAAAAGCACCAGTTCCGGGGTTCCTTGAATCATGTTTTGCACTATAACTTTTTATCTAAACAAGATAGAGCAACAAAATAGGCACCAAATTAAAGTGTTTTTAATCCTCTTTCTAACTTATACAATTATGATAGTCTTGGAACAAGAAATGGCACATTGGTACATACAAAGATTTCAGAAATATCATAAAATTCGTTTTCTCACACTCAAGGCAGACAAGGCGCCTTATTCATGACACACAAATTTGAGATTAACATTTTGTCACAAGTCTAATCGATCAAGAAGTGAAAGCATTACATGATGATTAATTTCATAATGACATTTACACAGTCAGTTGTTGAGAGTTTGTTTCTTGAAGCTGTCAAAGCGGCGTCTGTTGAACTCCACAGCTTGAAGGAGATAGTCCCTTTGCTTGGCATCTGTTGTTATGACATTTGCAAAGTCGCTCATCATCTTGACACCACGTTCAGCAATGTCATTTACCGCTTTCAGATTCTTAACATAGTCCAACGCTTTTCTGTAGTCCTCATTCTGTGGCCAAGACGTGACAGGTTCCAGAAGCCACTCGGATCCAATGTTCAGTGTGTCCAGCAGGAAATGTGATTCTGGGCCAATGAGATCAACCAGGGTGGTCTTAGCTGTGACTCTCTGGAATAGAGGCTTTCCTGTTCTGAAGCTGTCTGGCTTCTCAGTGGCATGTAACTGGGCAGCAATGTCGTGCTTCAATGTGTCACTCAATCTACTGCTGAACAGGGCAAATGGCACAACTTCCTGCGTCAGGTACCATTTGTGGTTTTCCATCTTAAGTACTGCATCAGCAAGCTCTGGGTCAGTTTTCTTGTACTTCAACATGTCCTGGATTAGACTTAGATCATTCACGGGAGCATCTGCAGCAGACATTGACATCATCCATACAGGAGTGTAGAACAGCGCAAGGAAGGTGTTGAGTCTTTCCAGCTTTCATACAGTGTCTTCGTCGTACTCAAGTTGATCTGCAAACATCAGCATTTTCATGGAGTACAGGTTTCTGGCCATCCATCTGGCCTGATGAATGGCGCCTGGTCGACTCCAATGAATACCTCGAGGAGGCGTTCCTCCAAGAACAATGACTGTCAGTTCAGCCATTTCCCTGTAGTCGGCTCTTGGAAGCCTTTCTGCTGTTAGAATGTCTTTGAGTATTTCTTCACTGTTCTTCTTCTTTTCCTTCAGCCATTTGCTGTTGATAGCCAGCATCTTTGGGTTTTCCTTGGACAAGTCCGTCCAAACATCCTTCAGATGCTCAAACCAGGGATTATCTGGCCCCTTCACCTTCCCAAACAGCTTCTCCCAAACTGCTCCTACTAGGATTTCCAGGATGTGATGTCGACAGGCCAGATAAAACATCTTTTTGTTCAGCATTTTCTCTAGCAGTTTGGCAGCTCCTCTGTGAACTCCACTGTTACTGGATGTAGTGTCAAAAACAAGGGCAGTAACATTATCCGTAAGTTCCCATGTCTCCAGTAAATCCATTGAAGCCTCAGCCTGAGCTGTGCCAGAAGAATTGTCGATGACAGGTACTCCCAATAACTTTCCTTCAGCGTATGAAGGTGGACCAGACACTAGCACAGCTAAAGTCTCTGAGGTACTTCCAGGTTCACTGCCCAAGACATCTTTGAGCAACTTTCCATCCCAGTGTAAGGCAGCGTACTGTGGGGGGTTTTCACAAAACTTGGACATGTGACTCTGGCTGATATTATACCTGGACAGCATTCTGTTGCGACGTGTTGTTGAGGTTGAGATGACGAAGTTATCCAGATCAGCCCCTCCAGCTTTCAAGGTGGCAGAAACCATGGCAGTAACTTGATTGTCTGATAAACCAAGACGATCAGCTGTATTGCAGATGACATCACATTCCATGACCTTCCTTGGAAACGTCAAAGTCACACTAGTCACAGTGTCTTGATGGTGAGAACATCCAGGACGAGGCTGATGGTAATCCATGTCCTCTGTGTTAGCGTCGTTGTCAGTTGAGTCACCCCAGGTAATGTCATCCACATGAACAACTGCCTCTTGTTCTGCTGCAGCTGTAAAATAGTACAACATGTTAAGACAGTAATTGTTAAGTACATGCTAAATATCGCAATGGAGTAAAACTTAAAACTTTTTGTAACGTTCAAAGTAATTAGTTTTACCTTGTTCTTGTCTATGCTGCAGTCTTTCATTCCTCGCTGCTTGCTGCAGGGATCTTGTCTCAAAAATCTTGTCATGACCAGACATATGACCTTTCCTCTCAGTCTTTTGGTCTTCGTAGAACCTGATATCCTCATCTTTCTTCTCTCTGGATAACAGTCTGTTGTTCTGTATTTCCTGGATTGCATCTGGAGCTCCTATATCGAACAGGCTGTCTAATTCCAGCACAAATGCTCCTCTTTTTCCTCCAGGGTTACTTGCTCTTCCTTTGCTTTTCACCAGAGCACGATGTTTCTCATGTAGTTTCATGAAGAGCTTCATTGCGTTGTACTTGGTCATTGTCTTGATCCTAGCCATCTGCCAGAATGGGATGATAGATTCAACTGTTTCATATGCAAGGTCTTGAACCATGGGCCTCCCTGCATTTTCCGGTAAATTCTGAAGATTAAGGAAATACTGGAACGCCTGTCTGTTGGTGGGAAGCTGGGAACCACTGATAAAAGCTGAAGGGTATCCAACCAGGAAAGTTTCAGTGAGAGATCTGGTAGATGGCCCAGTTGACACCTGCCTGTGGACAGTACGTGGAGGTTCTGAGATATCAACTGTGCGCCCACGGAGCTCCCTCAGCTCCTTGCTTAATGCCATTGTGAAGTTGTAACTTGTAGATGATTTTCTAGATTCTGATTGAGTTTCTGTTGTTTCCTGAAAAATGATAGATAATTATTATTATTATTATTATTATATAATTATTATTTATTTATTATTATTATTATTATTATTATTATTATTATATATTATTATTATTTACTAATTTTATGCTCTTTCATTTGATACCTAATTTGTTGCTCTATCTTGTTTAGATCAAAAGTTAAAGTGCAAAACATAATTCAAGGGACCCCGGAATTGGCGCTTTGGCCGATTTCAAGGCAGAAAATTTAAAGCTCCATTGCGGCGGTCCTATTCAAAGGAGTGACATAACGAAGGAGTGACATAACAAAGGAGTGACAAATCGGAGATAAAATTCAAAGGAGTGACACGAAAATACCAACAAAAAGAAGAAAGAACAAATCCAGAGGGAAGAGAGGCTTGCAACTGTTAGGTTAGGTTAGGTTAGGCTAGGTTAAGTTAGGGGTTTCTAGTTTTTTAAATAAAATCTTAATTTTAACAATTCTGTCACTCCTTCGTTACGGTATTTATGTCACTCCTTTGTTATGTCACTCCTTTGAAATGTCACTCCTTCGATACAGACCCCCATGCGGCAATGCTTCCCAACATCCTAGGTCAAAATAGTTGTGATTTCCGGCTTTTTCAGGTCAAAAAGCATGGGAAAATGTACAGAAACCTATGAAAATAAGAAAAAGTTGATTTTTGAACAGGCCTATCGTGACATGCAGAAAGTAGGGCATCTAACACTTTGTAATCTATTCTATTTATATAGCATATATTATAGACAATTTTGAGCCTCCCTACTCTCCCTGACCACCAGCCGCCACTGCATTATAGTGCCTGAGTTTGTAAAAAATGCTATAATCACTATGTTTACATCACCTAATGCTAGTCCTACATGCAATATAACTCATGACGATGGAGCAGCTTTTGTTTCACGAGAAGATCAAGAACCTTCAAAAAAGAAGACGAAGGTTGACTTACGGAGCTACTTCGATGAAGTTGCTGCGTCTTCACAATCAGATGTGCAGGTAATAAAGTAGCCAGCAAAGTTGTCAAAAAGAATTAGACATCTATTCAAAGGAGCCACGAGTTAGTCGAGTCAAGAACCCTCTTCATTGGTGGCACCATAATGGCAAAAGATTCCCGAAAATATTAGTACTTGCTCGCAAATATCTCATCACGCTACTCACAAGTGCACGAATTGAACGGTTGTTCAGTTCTGCGAAAAATATAATTACCGACGCAGGTGATCGTTTAACTCCTGATGCTGCTGAACAACTAATTTTTCCACACGATAATCTACTTGCCTTAAATTTCAATTATTAGGTTTTGGTTTTGTTTATTATTACTGCCTGTTTATTTTTTGCAAAGTTATTACTTTTCGTATCAGTATACCAAGCTGGATTTGTTTGTAATTATTCTTTGAAGTAAAAAAAGTCGTTTCATTTCCTAAATCACGTTATTTACCCTAATTATAAAATATTCGGTATTTAGTTAAAAACATAAAAACTATTCGGTCGAATACCAAATCGAATATTCGGTACATCCCTCCTTTCACTATATAAAAATTCGAGACTTGAGTTTAACACATACATCCGCACACTGTCAACTCTCAAACCAAACAGACTCAGTCAACCAGCACCTGGTTGAAACGGCTGAAATGACCCTGCCTAAAAGCTAATCTGTCCTGCCACCTCCAGCCATTCATATCTCGAGAGACCCGCCAACCAACCATTTAAGTCCCCAGAGACCCCGCCAGCCAGCCAGCCAAATCATATCCCCAGAGACCCCGCCAGCCAGCCAATTATATCTCCAAAGACCCCATCAGCCAGCCAATCATATCCACAAAGACACCGCCAGCCAGCTAATCATATCCCCAGTGATCCCGCCAGCCAGCCAGTCATACCCACAGAGCAGTGGTGTAGTCCGGGGGTAACGCAAGGTAACGGCGTTACCCGACTGGTTCTATTTTACTTTTAGCGTTGCCCTACTGATTTTATTTAACTTTATATTTTTTATATTTTTTGCTGTTTCTACTGAACATTTTTGTAATACATACTCTTTCTAACTATATTTCTTTCCTAACCTCTTCAATTTCAACGTGTTTTTGGGAATGTACATAAAATGTAAAAACGCTGTAGAATTTTATAGAAACGCTATATAAGAAAAATTGTTGTTGCGTTACCCCACTGAAGAAATTACGACTACACCACTGCCCCAGTGAACTATAGGGCCCTCCACCTCAATGGTAAAATTTTCAGAGTTAATAAGTATAAATATAGAGACCACCGGTGGCACGACGACACAATAAAAATACTACTACTACTACTACTAGTAGTACTAATAAGAAAAATAATAGTATTCACCGCTGAACGACTCCGAACGCTCACGGGTAAAATAATAATTTATAAAATAAATACGTGGAAATAAATAGCAAAAAATCTAATAAGGACAACAATAAATATTAAATTATAAACCATGGGTGACTCTTAATTCTATGAATTAGATTGTATCGTACCACTGGAGCAGCCTCCGCGTGATACGATACATTGTGGTCAACAAAAATTTGCGAAGCTGAACATTAACGATCCAGTTCCTTGGATGGATCAGAAATTGTACGCTCATGCAAGTAACAACGTTTTCATGCATCATTCTTCACCTGATATATAGGATAATTCTCCCGATCATCAATTCAAACGAGAATACAAAATACCTTAAGAATGTGATAACCAAAGCTTTTTAATATACATACAAAACTATCCATTTTCCGTCACGCACCAAACTGAATAATAATAATTTATGTATTAAGCTGGGCGAAATTGAATAATATTCGACGTTGAGCGACACCGAGCGTCTCTGTTGAGTATTAACACTTTAAAAATAAATTATTCCAAAACTATTTAACCTCATGTTAACCATTAAGTGAAGCATTTAACTCATCAATATACACATTAAGCAGCAAAGGTGGAAGTAAGGTACCTGGCCTCAACCCACAGCGGGAACAACCAAAACACCCGGACGCCATTATTCACACTAAACGTTAAAGCCATCTCCTGATCATTTTGGTTTTAAAAGGTCCCTCTTATCTAATATGTGTATGTATGTATGCATTGAAGGCGCTCAATTAAATATACAGCTAGTAATTCAATTATTTATAGTTATTTTTTGGATATAAGCAAAGCATATGATGGAGTGAACCACAATATTTTACTTGAAACTTAAGGAAAGGTGAGATCCTATGCACATATTGATTTATTGAAATTATGATATATTCACCAGTCTTTTATGATTAGTTCTATGAGTAATGTTGTTCGGGTGTTTTGGTTCCCCCTGCAGGTTGAGGCCAGGTTCCTTGCTTCCACCTTTGCTGCTTAATGTGTACATTGAAGAGTTAAATGCTTTACTTAATAGATAACATGAGGTTAAATAATTTTGGAATAATGTATTTACTAAATTTCGCCCAGCTTAATATATAATTATTATTATTCAGTTTGATGCGTGATGGAGAATGAATAGATTTTGCATGTATATTAAAAAGCTTTGGTTATCATATTCTCAAGGTATTTTGCATTCTTGTTTGAATTGATGATGGGGAGAATCATCATATATATCAGGTGAAGAGTGATGCATGAGAACGTTGTTACTTGCATGGGTAGACAATTTCTGATCCATCTTAAGGAACTGGATCATTAATGTTCAGCTTTTCAAATGTTTGTTAACCATAATGTATCATACCAGACGGAAGCTGCTCCAGTGGTGCGATACAATCTATTTCATTAAATTAAGAGTTATCCATGGTTTATAATTTAATATTTATTGTTGTCCTTATTAGATTTTTTGCTATTTATTTACTTCCACGTATTTAATTTATAAATTATTTTACCTGTGAGCGTTCGGAGTCTTTTAAACGGTGAATAGTATTATTTTTCTTATTAGTATTACTAGTAGTAGTAGTATTTTTATTGTGTCGTCGTGCTACCGGTGGCTTCTATATTTTATATTTATATTTACTAACTGAAAATTTTACCATTCAGATGGTTGCCCCTATAGTTCATATTATTATTATTATTATTATTATTATTATATTATTATTAAGCGTTTAAGTTCGTAAACGGCTGGCTGTAGGGACTCGTGGGTATGATTGGCTGGCTGGCGGGGCTTCTGGGGACTTGAATGGTTGGCTGAGTATGTTTGGTTTGAAAGTTAACAGTGTACAGATGTGTATGTTAATCTCAAGTCTCGAATTTTTTATATTTTGAAAGTGCTAAGAATTGGTTATAAAGCAAGCAAACAAAGAAACAAAACCTTCGGCTATGGCCATGCGCGCGCGCGTCGGGTGGTAACGTGAAGACAGAAGCGGTCGGGGTCTCTCATCGGTAAATATTATTATTTTCCTTGTTATTATTAGTATTAGTATTGTCATGTGCCTAAGTCAGTGTTGCTGGTGGCCTCCATACTCCATATTTATATTATTATTATGTCATCGACCACCGGTGGTTCTTATAGTCCACATTTATATTTATTGACAGAAAATTTTCTGCTATTCAAACGGTGGCCGTTAAATTTCATATTTATATTAGTATTGCGCTTTCGTGATGTAGATGACCTCTGAACCTTATATTTATATTATTATTGTACCATCGTGCTGTCGGTGGCCCTTATACCTTATATTAATAACCAAAAAAATTATATTAAAATGGTGGCCGTTAAAGTTCATGGTGTGAGATCACACTTTTTTATTTAAAAATTTTTTTTTTTTTTTTTGGCACTCCCGCCCCTTTGGCACTGGCACTTTCCCTCCCCTATCTTCTCTTGGCACTGGCACTTCCCCGACCCACTCAGCATAAGTGCAACCATACTACTGCACATAATATACTGAAAGTGGAATTACGTGACCAATCAGGGCAATGTAATTTCTTATCATGTTTTTCTGGGCTTTCGATAAAAATGGTCCGGGCTTCACGTTTAGTAGTTGCCATTAGAGAGTCCAGTGTCCAAGGATATTTTTGAAGACCCTGTTCTTTAGATATCCCCATTTGGACGGAGTTTACTGTAGTTTCAGCAGGATGGCACAAGACCTCATTTAGCAAATTGTCGGTTTCGACATTTTGCCTGAAACCTTTGGCTCAAAAGCCGTCTAACAGGTAGCCCCACCTTCACGACTGTAGTCTTGCGTGGCCTTCTCTGACACCAGCCCAGAATTCCCGTAATTTCTTTTCATGGGGACATCTAGAGAACAGGGTCTTCAAAGAAAATACCGGAATACTGGAAGTTCTAAAAGCGGTTATTAAACGTGAAACCCACTCCATTTATATCGAAACGCTGGAAGCTGGAGGTCCAGTAACTTCAAAAAGGAGAAGACATTTTGAGCGCGTAAATAAACACATCCTTCCACGATAATCACACCAAGTTTTAAGAACGTAAGTTAATCCATTATTTTGTAATTACTTTTTGAATGTGCGACATAATCAAAACATCAAACTACACAATACGAACATCACTTTAAAAACAAGACATCTGATATCCTTGCATTACGACTACGAATGTTTTAAATTTGTTATAAATTTCTGGCTTAAGTATACATAAAAGTATATAAACGTTACTCGCTTTTATGAACAAAATTTATGTCGCTTTTAAGTTTAAAATTAAAAATTACGAGTAGAATTAAAGAAAAAAAAATTCTACTCAAGGAAACGCATACCAACCATAAAAATTTGTACGCAGAATAAAATTATTGTTAAACTTGGAACCAAATTTTATTTTTGAAAGTTCTCAATTACAGCTCAGGCCCTCCTCGCTCAGACAACCTATCACCACCACCCCTTCCAATTTATTTAAAATTATAAAAGACGACAAAAAAATTACATGAAAAAGTTTGAAAAATGTTTTTGAAAATAATACTAGTATCTAAATATTTTTTTTAGTTCAATTCGATATCTCAGATTTTCATTTTCTTTTTTCTTTTGTTTTTGTTGAAGATTTCAAAAACTATGCACCGAATTTTTATATTTATAAAATCTTTTTGAAGTTAAGACTTCGAAGAAGATATTTATATAAGAATATATTTAAAAAAATATAAAAAAATTCTTCAAACAGAATATGAAAGTAAAGAAAAGATAAAATATTTGAGTTTATCGAGTGCAGAAAGTATCGTAAACTTCATTGGAACTGAAAATGTCTCTAATCTGCAATGATTATGTTCATTTATTTGAAGAATTTATGTATTAAGAAGATTAAATTCCTAAAGCAATTCTCACTTGATATCCTTTGAGCTTCATACGGATTATACATACATACATATATATATATATATATATATATATATATATATATATATATATATATAAAACGTAAAGAACGACGCTTGTATAGGAGAATATTCCGCGCAAGATGAGGAGGAAGAACGAAACAATGAAAAAATGAGGTAACCACCCGGGAATCGAACCCGGGATATTCCGATTGCCGGTCAGATATGATAACCATTACACAATGGGCCTCACTCGAACAAATGCCGTAATTCTCCTACATACGCGCAGAAACCAATGCCCCAAGGGGCACCTCCCGCATGCCGTACATTATATACATTTTAACTGCAACACGCAGTATAATTAACGTAAAGAACGACGCTTGTATAGGAGAAATATTCCGCGGAAGATCCCGGGTTCGATTCCCGGGTGGTTACCTCATTTTTTCATTTGTTTCGTTCTTCCTCCTCATTTTGCGCGGCATATTCTCCTATACAAGCGTCGTTCTTTACGTTAATTATACTGCGTGTTTGCAGTTAAAATGTATATATATATATATATATATACGAGTATTACCATTTATTTTTTAACCATCTCGTTCAAATTCAGCATAGGATTCCAACGAAAATTGGCTTGATTGAAGAACAAAGTTTATCACTTATTTATATGCTATGAAGCAAATTGAAAACTCCTGAGTATCCACCATTGTTTTGGCATTCCATTTATTATATGATTCGTGCAGAGCCAAAAAGTGCCTCTTGCCGTATTTCGTCGAAAATGGGAGGATTTCTTTATTATTATTATTATTATTATTATTATTAGGAATGCCAATCTAAAGTTCTTGAACTGTGCCAGTCTTGTGATTTTGGTTGCCGCTGACTCGTTTTTTTGCCATATACTCCTGCCGGAAATGGGGTCAACAACCCCGACTGAGTGGAGCCTCTTCGAACCATGTGACAGTTTTAAGGCTATTTTTTATTGTAAGTTTAAAGCACTGTTTTCGACTGTAAGTGGCGATGTTTTAATTATGGAAAATAAAATGAAAGGAATGGAAAGAAAAAGAAAATGAAACACAACAATTAATACATAAAAACACGAACAAATGCTTAGTTTATAGTTTATGATTTATAATAAGTATAAAGCTTAGTTTATATATATATAATTCAATCTTTATTGGTAAAATAATTACAATATTACAATAATTTTTTAACACAACACATTTATTAATTATTTACGTGTAATTTGGTCCTTAGCTTTAGGCTTCAATGGGCTCTAAGATTAATTATAAGACAAAATTATTTTGTATATAGGCGGTTACGATATGGTAGTATAAACATAACGATTTATTGTAATATAAACAAACTTCGTAGTTATGATTAAATACAGGGTGTGAGAAAAGTCTTTAAGGATTTTATACATACAACTATTTAGTTAACAACATTATACAGATAAGTGTTCATATGACGAAACAATCAAACAAAAAATCCATAAAATTTTATTCATGCAAATATTTTGTTAAATAATTTAATCTTCAAAGAGTTCTCCATCCGCTATGATACATTTGTGGATTCTCTCTGCGAAACTCTTCAGTGTCCTTCTGACATATCGAGTGGGATCCTTTTAAGTTCTTCATCTATTCTGCAGTTAAGGGCAGTCACATTTGAATAAATTAATTCAGGAATGTAGAGTTTGTCACGCAAATAAGCCCAAAGCCAGAAATCACATGGGGTTAAATCAGGTGATCTGGCTGGCAATTCGATGGGACCTCGCCGCCCAACCCATCTTCCTTTAAGGTTCGTATCCAGAATCTCAAGGGTAACTGCAGAGTAATGTGGCAGCGCTCCATCATGTTGATAAAGCCAATTCCTGCCAACGCCATTAGTAAACTGTGGCAGAAACTTTGTCTCTCAATATCTGACAATTGGGTTTTCCATCCATCGTATCTCTCAATATGTCAAAGGAAACGAGTCCTGAATAACCAATGCACGCCCAAACTGTTAGTGTACCCGTTTTAACGTGTTTACCCAATCATATTTTGGGACTTTTTTTTTAGCCCAGTAGTAAACGTTGTATTTGTTTCCTTTACTCGTTAAACCGAAGACACATTCATCTGAAAATTTGATCTTTCGAGGGAAATCTGGATCACTGTTGAACTTTGGTCTCGTTGTTTCAGAAAAATACAGCCGTCTATCAGAATCATCGTCGTATATGAGCTGAGAGTAAATAGGTTTGTAATCGTGGTACCTCTGTGATTTCAATATTTTTGCTACTGAAAATTTGGAAATACCCAATTCCTGCGCGACTTTTCTCGTTGAGGTTGTTGGATCGACTTGAAAAGTGGCTAGGACATTTTCTTTGTTGTTGTCTTCTGTTGCCGTTACTGGTCTTCCGTTACCTGGACGATCTTTTACAAGGCTTCCTGTTTCCAAAAGTTTGAGCTTCCAGTGTCGAAGAATGGTGGTTTATTATATTTTTGTTGAAATAAACGCAAACTTTCTTCACAATTATTATAAGAAATAGTCCACGATACAAGATACACTTTTTCTTCATTGCTGTATTCCATCTTTACATCTTTACTGACATGGCGCTGACTGGGGCTAGGGCCTAGGGCCTTCCTGTTCTAGCCTAGGGTCATTCCTGGCCTTGTATACTAGTTGCTTTGAGAAGTATCGCATACACTGCAGTGATATCATTGAAATTTATTTATTATTAACAAATTATTTGTATGTATAAAATCCTTAGACTTTTCTCCCACCCTCTATATAAATATGATTAATTATGATTATGATTACATATAATACAGGGTGAGTCAAAAGTCTCCATACATAGGCAAAAGGGTCATGATAAATAAATGATTACTTATTTTTTATTTTTTTGCAGGTGATGTGCTGAGATGACTGGGAGGAACGCATCCGTATGTGCATTCAGTGTAATGGTGCCCACGTAGAGCATATTTTGTGACTTACAAGTGATTGCATAATAAAGTGACCAGTTTGCCTATGTATGGAGACTTTTGACTCACCCTGTATAACAAAAGGTTTATAGTTATGTAGGGTAATTTTTTAGGACACACAAGCGAACTTGTAGTAGGTGACGTGGGAAATGAATTCTGTTAGCAGTATACATTAAACCTTCGTCATTATAATAGTTATGAAACCTATGGTACTAAGAGTTAATGGTAAATACAATACAACAATTAGAAAGTAATACAGTATTTAATCCCTAAATGCATTAGTACGATTTCAGTATTTCTGTATTAAATTGATTTCAGCTTGCTTTTAAGCGCACTTACGTTAGAAATATTTTGAAGATCAGTGCTTAATTCATTCTGTAATTTTAAACCTACGACAATAGGCGGATTTTTAAATGAAGACACGCTAAGGTAAGGAATGGGAATAGCATGCCTCTTTCTATTCTTAGTCTGGAATGGGTGAATCTCGATGAGTTCCAAAATATTTATTTATCCACTCAAAGTTAAAATTTTTCTAAATTTATTTATAAATAAAAAGAAATATGCCAATTTCATTATGTCCTTGATTTTTAATAAGTTTAAGTGTTCAAAGAATGCACTTGTAAGATCAAGAAAATCTACATCAGACGATATCCTTAATTAGCTTCTAATGCGTTATCAGCAGTATTTCCCCATGTAAAGTTGCAGTACATCATATAAGGAAAAACAAAAGTATGATACGGAGAATTTTTATACAATTTTTATACCTTTTTATGCAAGTTCTCCAGCATTCAGGTTGTCAAAATGTATTCTTTTGTTATTAAAAATCATAAAGTTTGTTTTATTTGTATTTGGAAAGAGTATCTGAGGGCGACCAGTTCACAACTTTGGTAAATTCTGTTTTGAATATAACCTTCGCTGCATCGTCATCTTTACAAGAAAAGGACACAGTTACAAACGTTATAAAATTAAGAATATAGGAAGAACGCAGAACGTCATTTATATACCAAAACAAATAGCAGGGGACCGAGGACTGACCTCTGAGGTCCCCCTTGTGTAACAGTCAGTTTAGTTGAACAGAGGCCTACCACATCAGAAGCCTCACTGAAATCCATAAAGGTGGAGATCATTATTTCTTTGATCACTTTAGCGAGATTGGCACTTTCCACAAGGTTTCAAATAGCTACTCTATTTCTGTTTTATTTTTACGAAAGCCCTATTGATGAGGCGATAAGAAGTTATATGATTCTGAATAATGATGTAACCTATTTTTTTTTTAATTTCAGATATTTTACTAGACACATAATGCACAGACTGGTTCATGTGTTGTTAGTGTAACATCACAAAATAAGAAGATTCTTAAACACCTCTCTACTCGCAATCTTATTTTAAATCGTCAGCATGGGTTCCGCAAGGAACACCCTACTGGCGATCTTCTTGCATATCTCTCTGACTTTTGATCAGCCTCCTTTCAGGATCCTTTGCTATTGCGCTAGACATATCAAAAGTTTTTGATAGAGTCTGGCACAAATCCTTAATTTCCAAACTACCCTCCTTCAGTGTCTATCCTTCTATCCTTCTAGCCTTCATCTCTGATTTCCTTTTTGGCCGATCTATAGCTGCCGTTGTAGATGACCACTGTTCTTCTCCTAAAGCTATTAACAGTGGTGTTTCTCAGGGCTCTGCCCTGTCACCCACTCTCCCTTTTATTTATTAATGATCTCTTGAGTCGCACTTCCTGTCCAATCCACTTCTATGCTGATGATTCTACCCTTCACTTCTCCATCCGCTTCACAAAACGTCCCTCTCAACAGTCACTCCACGCTTCCCGTGAAACAGCTCTGATCTTTCTACTATCTCTGATTGAGGCGGAGAAAACCTTGTTGTTTTTAATGCCTCAAAATCGCATTTCCTTCATCTGCATACTTGTCACAATCTTCCACATGACTATCCCCTTATCTTCAACAATACACAATTCAATCTTTCCTCTTCTCTTAACATTCTTCGTATTTCCTTTTCTTGTGATCTTTCCTGGAAATATCAAATATACTCTCTTCCTGAAGCAGCTTCTAAGAGGTTTGGCGTGCTGTACCGCCTCCGCAGTTTCTTCACCCCCATGATATCTCTGTACAGGGGTATTGTCCGCCCCTGTATGGAGTACGCTTCTCATGTGTGGGGTGACTAAACCCACACAACTCTACTTGACCGGGTGGAATCAGAGATTTTTTGTCTCATCACTTCCCCTCCTCTTACTGACTGTCTTCAGTCCCTCTTTCTTCACTGCAATGTTGCCTCAGTCCCTCTTTAATATTGCTATTATACCGGACACTATTCTTTTGAACTCTATAACGCCTCCTTTAAGGAGGGCATGCAGTACCACACTTTCTACACATTCTCATTCGTTTTCTCTCTATCTCTCTAACGCAAGGGTTAATTGGTATTCTCAGTCTTTCATCTACTCAACTTGTCAGCCCTGGAACAACTTTCCTCAGTCTATCTTTCCCCCTCTCTACGACTTCAATCTTTCAAGAGTATTCAGGCATCTCAAAAAATTTGGACTTTGATTTGGCTCTCTTCTTCTTCTATTTGGGTAATACTTAGGTTTATAATTTTTGCCAAAGTTATTTATATTTTATCTTTAACAAACCCCAATATATGTGCGGGAATGTTAGGAATACTGTTATTAGTAATAGTATTTTACAATTTATCATTAATGTTCTGGACCTCATTATAAGTATCAGGAACAAAAGAAAATTAATTTTGTGGGCTGGGAGGCATATAATCCAAAGCAATTGCTCATCATAATAGGACTAGAAATAACGGGTGTAAGTTGACAAGTAGAAGGTTCGAGACAGCAGTTGCGAAAAACTTTTTTACGCATAGAATAGTAAATAGCTGGAATAGTTTGCCGGTAGAAGTAATTAGTAGCACGTCTATAAACATGTTTAAGAATCGATTGGACGCGCATGTTGATAGAAAGGGTATAGTTTAAGGTAGTAAAATTAAGGCTTTGTGGGATAGATCCACAGCTCAACACAAGTGTTGTGGATATAGGGAGGCAGCGTCTTGGGTTAGGGGATACTCTCTGTCCTTACACACCCCATTTAAAGAGATTCCTCTGCCGAGCGGTGCCCCCCATAGTACTGTGAGGTATTGAAAAACTCATGATCTTCACTTGCCCCACAAACACCTTTAAATGGGAGACCCATAATGGGTGCACACACATTTCTACATTACTGTACAGTCTTTACAGCCACACCTACACTTTTCCTCGTAAGTGTATATATTGTAATGTATATGGTTGTAAATTTGACTTGGTCCGCAATCGATATGAACCGTGACTTGATGGATACCGTAATGAATTGACTGGATTCTTTGGATCTGATATATTTGCATGTCCGTTATATAATAGATATAGAGTGTAACATATTTGTGGATAGTAGTCTATTATGACTTGATCCTCTGGATCGAGAGATTCTATCTTTAGTTTTAAATCGATAATTAATTATTTTTAAATTGATAATGTATATGGTTGTAAATTTTGAGTTGGTCCGCAATCGATATGGACCGTGACTTGATGGATACCGTAATGAAATTGACTGGATTCTTTGGATCTGATATATTTGCATGTCCGTTATAAATAGATATAGAATGTAACATATTTGTGGATAGTAGTCTATTATGACTTGCTCCTCTGGACCGAGAGATTCTATATTTAGTTTTAAACCGATAATTAATTATTTTTAAATTGATAATTATTTAGTTTCGTAAAAATTGGTCGTTGCCAATTTACCGGCAGTTTTTAAATAAGTTTCTTATGTTCTTGTGGTTCGGAACCCACGTAAAATTGTAGGTCCCCTCCGCCACCACGGAGGACATACACAATACACGATTACGAACACAGTTAGGTAGACCAGCCATGAGTGGATCCTAGGGTCTTTGTTGGTCTGAAACATTATAACATTATAACATTATAACATCATTTGGTAGTTGTGAGCAGTGGTGGGCAAAAAGTAATCGATTACAAATAAAAATTACTGATGTCTGAAAAGTAACTAAAAGTATAAAGTAGAAATTACTTCTCTGGATTAATTATATTATAATTAATCCAGAGAAGTAATTTCTACTTTATACTTTGAGTTACTTTTCAGACATCAGTAATTTTTATTTGTAATCGACTACTATTTGCCCACCACTGGTTGTGAACGAAGGTTTTCAGCGATAAATGTAAAATGGTTATTGGTAGAATTTGCAATAGTAATATCATCGTAATTGTTTTATTACCACAACATTTAGTTTTCTTACTGAAATCTTAATTCTGTATAAGACTGTTTATGCCTGGAAAATTAATTGTTGTAATAATTATACAGGGTGTAACAAAAGTCCGTTCTCATAGGGAAACAAGATATAACAGAATTGAACGAGAAAATAGTTTTAACTATGCTCTACATTACAAACAATACAATCAACTTACCAATGAATACATTCCATGTAGCCGTTCACACATTTCTACTCATCTTTGTAAGCTGTCGGTTACGTTTTGAGGTGTTACGTTTATTTCCCTATGAGAAAAGACTATTGTTACACCCTGTATTTTGAAATTTTAGTTAATATGTTGCTATAGTGTGTATATCGTAGTTTAGGGATTTTATTTTGCATTTGGAGTTTCAATAATTTGTCCTCATTTTTAATTAACTTAATAATACTTGAAGTGGTCTACTGTTTTGCCATACCTTTGGTGGGAGAAACTGTTTTTTAACTTAAGGGAAAGGAACTGTTAAAAATATCAAATAAGGAGTCAAAGAAGAGTTGGAACATACGTTCTGAGTTGTCTTTACGTGGGATCAGCGCGGTTCAATCGTGAATTTTCTACGGCCCCAATAAATTTTCTTTTGTTAACCTCCAAAAATATTCTATACCCTATATTGTTTTGCGTGTGGTCTGTACAGTATTATAGGATAATGATCACTAATGACGGGAATTAAAACTCCAGAAATTACAAACAAATACCGTATATATATATATAATATATATAAAGTATAGAAAATTGAAATATAAAGAGTAAAATGATTTATCTTTTACGAACCAAAACAGCGAGTCAAAATGAGTCTCAAAATAAAGTTAAAAGGATATTAAATGAAATAAAAATGGGTCAAAATGAAGTTAATAGGATGTCAAATGGAGTGAAAATTGGGTGAAAATGAGATCAGGAAGGGCATCCAAAGTTTCGACAAAGATGTTTTGACGACCTTCTGTAGTTTTTAATTGGATTTCGATTTGACTTAAGTATCTATTTCAGGACGATGAAATTTATATAAGTGATAATAAACATATCCAAGTTTATTTCATTAAAATTGTATTAAGATATCACGAGTGGAAGTAAACCTATAAAAGTTGCTGACTGAAATCTTCGGTGGTTGGCCACTCCTGGGCAAGGTTTTATCGTCTTGTCTTTCCATTTGTAAATAATTTACCGAACAGTTGACGCATGGATCCCATATTTCGCCGATATCTTCTTCAGATGTATGAGCATTGACAATGGCCCTTCGTAGGTTATTCGAGAGCTCCTTCGATCTAGGCATGATACCCGATGTTTTTCACGTTATCCGCACCAAAATGATGCCTGAAATGGGAAGGAAACTAATTACAAAGGTGATCAATCACATTAAAATAATATCACTACGTTCATACTAAGAATGCTACAGTACCTTATACGCAGTGGTGGCATTCAGCCGGTTCGCACCGGTTCGTGCGAACCGGTTCCTAAAATTTCTCGAGTTCGATTTGGAGGCGATTTGGAAATATTTAAAAGGAAATTAAATAAAGAATTTCAATAAAAACATTTGTTAGTTTTCATTTCTGACACGGAAGGGAGTGGAGAAGGGGGGAAGGGGAGGGGAGGGAGGGCGAACCGGTTCTTAAAATTTTTGAATTCCACCACTGCTTATACGGAAAGAAATATGTAAGCAAAGCATCTTCGTTCAACAAATTTCTGACGATACATAAATAATTCACTTACTTTCACGTGATCTTTTCATAATTGACCGCGCTAAGATTTCTGTGTGAGACTATACACAAGGTGTCCCATAAGTCCGGTCTAAATAGAAAAATTTATTTTAAATTAAACTTACAAAAATAATACATGAGAACTAAAACAAATGTTCAAATTGATGTCTTGTTTTGAGACATTTTATTTTATTGCAGGTAGAATAACACGCAATGGCTAATATGGAAGTGAGTTACACTGGTGAGGAAAAGGCAGAGGCCTATGTTATATATATATATTATATATATAATATTATATATATATATATATATATATAAAACCTGACTTTCGTACCTAACTCCTCGAAAGATTGAATTCCGTAATGTAACCATTCCGTTTAATGAACAA
>JAJOZX010012275.1:70000-96809 GCA_023014485.1 Bathynomus jamesi
CGTAAACTTAAAACGGAATAAAAACTTTACATGTAAACTTAAAACGGGATAAAAACTTTACACGTAAACTTAAAACGGAATAAAAACTTTACACGTAAACTTAAAACGGGATAAAAACTTTACACGTAAACTTGAAACGGAATAAAAACTTTACACGTAAACTTAGAATAAAAACTTTACACGTAAACTTAAAACGGAATAAAAACTTTACACGTAAACTTAGAATAAAAACTTTACACGTAAACTTAAAACGTAATAAAAACTTTACACGTAAACTTAAAACGAAATAAAACTTATTTAAGAATAATAGTTATTTTTTATATATTTGTAGACTTAACACGGAAATAAACTTTATTTGTAACCTCAAACGGAATAAAATTTAGGAAGGCTACACCTCAAGGTGGAATAACCTCCGAAATAAAAGAGTAAAACTTGGGATAACCTTCAGTACCCTACTTTTTTTCTGTATTCTGTAATAATTACGATTTTAATATTTCTCAAGTGCGCCTCTTTATAATCTAATTTAGTTCTCTGTCCTTATTACTTTAAGTATCATTGAGTTTTATCACCGCTATTATTATTATTATTATTATTATTAATATTATTATTATCGTTATCATTATTATTATTATTATTATTATTATTATCGTTATCATTATTATTATTATTATTATTATTATTATCGTATCATTATTATTATTTTATTATTATTATTATTATTATTATTATTCAGGTGTCTCATTATTGATACTTAAGTGTCCTTATTTCTAGGAAGAAATTTTTTCTTATTTTTTAATTTTTTAATTTTTCATTTCTTTTGGTTATCAAAATAAAATGTTATCGATATATTCTAATAGCCAAATAAAATGAAAAATTGAAAAATTAAGAAATAAGAACAAATTTATTTTTAGGAATAAGGACACTTGGGAACCCTGTTATAAATATTATTATTATTATTATTATTATTATTATTATTATTGTCATTATTCTTTTTAGTATTAATTCCAGACAGAATATCCACGTTTTCCTCACACAAGTTCGATTTTAACTGTTTAATTTTCATTTTCCTTCGCCTGCTGTAATTTTACTATTTGTCTTTTATCCAAAACTTTATTGTTTTATTATTTACCAACCAATTACATTTCGCATTCTTCTACACTCGCATTTCCCTCCACGTTCGCATTTCCGTATTTCATTATATAACTATTTTCTATGCCCAAAACTGTATTTTAATGTATGTCCTATATAATGTACTCCTACATAATTGTCCGACTTTATATTTTTAATTGCCTCCTGATTTCGCATTTCTCAATTATGTTTTCTGTCAGAGACTATCTTCTTTTATAAAGGGTGTTCGGAAAGTCACTGTGCACTTATATTTATTTAATAGCATACAATAGTATAACATTGCATATATGATAGAGGTTATGGATGGGACCATCAGAACTTATAAAAGGTGTTGAAAACTAAAAAAAATAATAATAAAATAAAAAAAATAATATAAAAAAAAAATATAAAAATAAAAAAACATTAATTATATAAGTGCACAGTGACTTTCCGAACACCCTGTAGTATAACGATTAAGAACTCTTATTTCTTAAACATCAGTATTTTCATACCGTGTCACTTTATTTTTATTTATACCCCTATATTGTTCCCACTTTTATTTTGTATATATATATCTCTTTATCTATACTATATACAGTATATATAATTCAGTAACTGTTCAAACTGCGGGAATGAAGACGTTTACGTAAACTATTACGGACACTGCGTAACATTCTAGTTGAGGAGTTGGCAGGTTTCTTTCCAAAGTTCACTTTTAGTTGTTTGCCGAATGGTGTGTGGCCATGTTTTCAATGGCCTCCTAGTTCTTCAGACATCACAGATATATATCTTTTTGGTAAGATATTTAAATATTAGGGTGCTCCTTATTTTCTGAAGTTGGAAATTGTATGCTGTATGCTCCTACCCTTTAGAATCGTTCCTTTTGATGACAAAACAATGTATGTGAAATATCATATTTTACAAATCTAGTAAGACTGAAGTTTTACCCAGTGGCGGATTAGACAGGGGGTTGATGGGGCTGCAGCCCTAGACCCACGAAGGAACATAGGCCCACCAAACAACTTGGGCCAGATCTTTTAAACTATTTCCCTCCAGCTTCAGAGAAGGGGGACATAGTTCAAAAGGTCACTATTAGGGGGGGAGATAATTTAACAGGTTTTACTTATTTACATAATAGAATTTTTAAGATATGTATTATGTATATAAGATACATAGTTTGAAAATTCTATTATATTCTCTCATATTTCCGGTTTAACCAATCGTCAAGGGCGTACAGTTGACCTAACCTGGCATTCAAGTAACCTAACCGGGCATTCAATAATTTTACCGTAGGTTTCGATATATAATATATACACACACATATATGCCCGGTTAGGTTAATTGAATGCCCGGTTAGGTCAACTAAATGCCCGGTTAGGTTAATTGAATGCCCAGTTAGGTCAACTGAATACCCGTTAAGTTCATTGAATGACTGGTTCGGTCAACTGTACGCCCTTGACGACTGGTTAGGTTCAGTCGTGACATTTTCGTTAAAACTAACGCAAATATCACGACTAAACTTAACCAATCGTTAAGGGCAGGGCGTACAGTTGACCTAACCGGCATTCAAATTTTATCTATGTAAATAATAGTTCTCTATTTATTATATGTTGCAATAAATAATAAAGTTGTTGTTCTTTTCTTATCTTAATTTGGTTAATTTGCAGAGTTTAAACTTTGGGGGGGATATAGTTGAAAAGATCAACATTGGAGTGGTGATTGTTGAAAAGAGTATGTTAGGGGGGGGGGAATAGTTTAAAAGATCCCTTGGGCCCACCAAGGAACATAGGAACTGTATCAAGGAACTGTATCAAATTACTTGTAACTTGATAGAGAATATATGCTTTCTTTGTTGAATATACTGGCCTATGTTTCATACTCAGGATCAGAATCATATGCATAACGTAATGAACATGAACAAACGTAACCATAGGCCCATTTCGATCAATCAACCCCAGGCCTACCAGGCCATTAATCCGCCATTGACTTTACCCACCACCCACCCCACCCCTAGTATATACAAAAAACTAAACGAAGAAAATAAAAAAAAAAATTATAAAACATGTGAATTGATGGAATATGTAAAATTGAACGACAAAGAAATTGGCTAAAACTGGAACAATGCCATATGATGTGGTAAACAGTAACTAAAATTTGAGTGGTCTTGAGCGACCTCTAAATATTAATCAATTTAAAAGAAAATTGACACACATAGTTTTTTCATCATATAGAACAATTTGGTAGGGGGGGGGGATGTTTAAATTAAAAAAAAAAATCTCCCCTATAACCCATATATATATATATATATATATACAGTATATATATATATATATATATATATCATACCTAGGCAGACTCGGAGCATCCCGATCCACCAGATAGATGTTAAATCGTTGATAAACTCTGGAACAACCCACCGGAAATATTAACAAATTTGCAAATCTAGACTGAATACACTCCAGATAAAAGCATTCACGATATGAAATTCATTCCTACCGTAAACATTCATTGAATTTACCACAAATCAATTTTATTCATGCATTAATTATTTTACATTCTCTCTCTCTCTCTCTCTCTCTATATATATATATATATATATATATTATATATCGTAAAGAACGACGCTTGTATAGGAGATATTCCGCGCAAGACGAGAGAGAGAAAACGGAACAAATGAAAAAATGAAGTACCACCTGGGAATCGAACCCGGGATCTTCCGATTGCCGGTCAGACGCGATACCATTACACCATGGACTTCACTCTTCCAAATGCCGTAATTCTTCTACATACTCGCAGAAACCAATGCCCAAGGGGCACCTCCCGCATGCCGTAACATTATATACATTCAACTGCAAAGAACACGCAGTATAAATAACGTAAAGAACGACGCTTGTATAGGAGATATTCCGCGCAAGACGAGAGAGAGAAAACGGAACAAATGAAAAAATGAAGTACCACCTGGGAATCGAACCCGGGATCTTCCGATTGCCGGTCAGACGCGATACCATTACACCATGGACTTCCCAGGTGGTACTTCATTTTTTCATTTGTTCCGTTTTCTCTCTCTCGTCTTGCGCGGAATATCTCCTATACAAGCGTCGTTCTTTACGTTATTTATACTGCGTGTTCTTTGCAGTTGAATGTATATAATGTTACGGCATGCGGGAGGTGCCCCTTGGGGCATTGGTTTCTGCGAGTATGTAGAAGAATTACGGCATTTGGAAGAGTGAAGTCCATGGTGTAATGGTATCGCGTCTGACCGGCAATCGGAAGATCCCGGTTCGATTCCCAGGTGGTACTTCATTTTTTCATTTGTTCCGTTTTCTCTCTCTCGTCTTGCGCGGAATATCTCCTATACAAGCGTCGTTCTTTACGTTATTTATACTGCGTGTTCTTTGCAGTTGAATGTATATAATGTTACGGCATGCGGGAGGTGCCCCCTTGGGGCATTGGTTTCTGCGAGTATGTAGAAGAATTACGGCATTTGGAAGAGTGAAGTCCATGGTGTAATGGTATCGCGTCTGACCGGCAATCGGAAGATCCCGGGTTCGATTCCCAGGTGGTACTTCATTTTTTCATTTGTTCCGTTTTCTCTCTCTCGTCTTGCGCGGAATATCTCCTATACAAGCGTCGTTCTTTACGTTATTTATACTGCGTGTTCTTTGCAGTTGAATGTATATAATGTTACGGCATGCGGGAGGTGCCCCTTGGGGCATTGGTTTCTGCGAGTATGTAGAAGAATTACGGCATTTGGAAGAGTGAAGTCCATGGTGTAATGGTATCGCGTCTGACCGGCAATCGGAAGATCCCGGGTTCGATTCCCAGGTGGTACTTCATTTTTTCATTTGTTCCGTTTTCTCTCTCTCGTCTTGCGCGGAATATCTCCTATACAAGCGTCGTTCTTTACGTTATTTATACTGCGTGTTCTTTGCAGTTGAATGTATATATATATATATATATATATATCAAGAATATCATATATGAATGCGCACGATTTTGCATAATGCAGAATACCCGACCAGGATTCGAACCCATATGTAATGAACGTCATCAATATGAACCTCTTTATTTTTTATTTATTTTATTAATTCCTTTCTTGATTTTATAACCTAAACTCTTAGTAAACGCGTCTTCTGTTCCTTTTGAGTCGCAAGTAACTTCGCTATTAATTTCTTTTTGACCACTTAATGAACCTCGGTTCATCGTATTCCCATTCCCCTTCGAGCTGTTTCCTCAATTCACCGTGAATACACGCTCTTCTTTCCTATTCCGGTGACCACACAGCGACTCAGATCAGTTCTTTTGTCCAAATCTTGACTTTCCACGCGTCATACGCATTCATTTGTTTTCATCTCCGCGTCTCTTGCGGATGATGGGACGTTCTGCTAACTCTACCTATACATTTAAATCAGACTCTGCGTGACTCCATACTCCGCATGACTCTATAACGTCACTATATGCGACTCCAGTCTTCGTTTTACAATGAGGGCGAGTATCTAGTTTGCCCTCATCCAAATTAAAAAAAAATGGACACTGGCGTCTTAGGCTCATTCCCATTCTCATCCGCGGTTCGGTTCGCTGTAGTGAGAATTCTCGAAGTAAAAATTTTCGAAAAGACTTTCCCGATTTGGGAAAGTGGCTTCGAGGAGTATTTTCTTTGAAAAATCGAACTAAAGTGGGAAATCCTACGGTAGGAATGGGAATGGATCGATCTGAGAATTGCCTCATTTGAGATTCTAATTCGCGGATTCCTCATTCGTGGTGATGGCTAAAATGGGAATGACATCATTGAGTGGGAAGAAACCTGTGCTCAGTACTCAGATCTTTCATTGCGTGAAAATGTAAACGAATCTCTCGAAACAGTTATCTGTTTTTTTTTTATAGACATTTTATAAATGTTTATGAACGTTTATAAGCGTTTAATAAACGTTTACAAACATTTATGAACGTTTATAGACGTTTTATGAACGTTTTTGACTGTGATTGATGCGGGTAAATTTGTGCTACCTTAGGAAGAAACACAAACTTGCGGTGCATCTTGCTCCTGAAGAATCATGCACCAGGACTGATAATAACTGGACGTGTCTGCAATACAAACTAACGAAAATTTAATAAAGTACGAATATGAGTGTTCTTTTGACTGCGAGCTGCTCGTACCCTCAAATGGGCGTATGGGCGGAATGGTGCTCTATATAAAAAGATGTTTAACTCTTCATACTTCCACTTAAACTATGAATGCATCGATGTATAATATACATGTATAATTGTATATATCTATATGAGGCGTCGCGAATACGAGGGGCGAACTCGCCACACTGGCGATTTTGCGATTGTTCCACGAATGAATAGTTCAACCCTCCCCCATCCACAGACAGTTGGTACAGTCAAATACCCCCATGGTACGCTCAAATTGTAGTTATTTTCAATGCGTGTATTTGCGCTATGTACCCCTCGTACAACAACAGTCACAAGTGGTCTCAAAAGTGCTTTGGCGAGTTCGCCCATTGTACTCGAGACGCCTCATATATATATATATATATATATATATATATAATATATATATATATATATTATATATTTGAAAATGAATGAAAATGAAATGAAAATGAAAAAGAAAATGAAAAGGTATATTGGCAGACTATAGTCCATATGACAAATATTATTAATACAATGACAGTTCACATACAAAGGATAGAAATATATACAGTTGATTAGAAATCATACAGTAATATCGGAGTTAAGTGGAGCTACAGACATACGTTTTCGTACCAAGAATTCCATAGCTTAGAGGATAAACGGCAGGACTCATGGATAGCTTGGATAATCGGGTTGGTTGATTTTTTTTAATTCTTTACATCAGACTGTATTGAGCACGTCTTGTTACGGGAAGTTCGGGACATTGCGGGTAGCAAACATTTGCGAAGCTGAGCATCTCGGGGGTAACTTATGTAAGAGTCTAAAAGACCTGTTGTACGGAAAATTTAAGGTTCTGCCAGAACCTTTTTTATAATTCACCCACAGTTGCTGTCCGTATATATTACTGCAGAAAGTACGAAAAAGAATGCATTTAGCTTCACTTGTACAGAACCGAAAGTTCCTTATAGTCAAAGGCTTCGAGATTGTTTTCTTATATCCGAGTCATCACTCAAGGAGCTGGTGATAGTTTGACCCAAATACTTAAACTCTTGTACTTCCTCAATTATTTCACCTTTCATTTCAAACCTAATATTAGCTGGCTGATTACAGCTTTTATGATGAAACTGCATAACCTTAGTTGTTGTAATATTAAAAAATATCATGTTTCTGCGAATACACTTCGCAGACTTTTAAAAGCCGATCCAGACCTTTAACAGAGGGACTTATTGACACCATATCATCGGCATAAACTAAGTTATTTATCCTTGTGTTATCTATACAACATTCCACTCTTGCCTCATTAAGTGAAGCAGTTAATCCGTCAATATACACATTAAACAGCATAGGAGAAAGCAAGGAGCCTTGTCTCACCCCGCAAGAGGAGCCAAAACATTCAGATAGTACATTGCCCCACCTAACGGTAAAAGATTGGTGGGAATACCAAAATTTCAATAAATTTAATATGTGCGTGAGAACCTTCCTGTCTTCTGGTTTTTTAAATAAAATATTGTGGTTCACTCTATCATATGCCTTACTTATATCTAGGAAACAGCTATAAATAGTTGAATTACTGTCAATGTATTTAGATATTGTTTCTTGAAATACATAGATACACAGGTCAGTTGAGTGGAACCTTTTAAAAAAAACTGATTAGATGTCCATAGGTAATCATTTAATCGCAGTAACAAGAATTTTTCTAGTAGTTTCGAGAAGCAGGAAACGACAACAATAGGCCTGTAATTATTGCTGGACAGAATGTTTCTATATTTATTTTTGACCAGGGGCAAGATATATACCCTCATGAACCTCATGAACTCTGCAGGGATTTAGCTATGAGCAAGCATTGCTGATAAGAGCAATGACATATGCAGACATACCACGTCATTGGCATATTTTAAGTGCTCATTCGATAGTTCATCTACCCCTGACGCAGAACCAGTCTTTAACTCTTTAATTAACCTCGTTACTTCAGGAACTGATTTCAAAGTATTTTCCCTTGTCCTTCCCAAAGGCGTTTCGTGCAATCTATCTTAAGATTATCCCTACTCACACTGTTAAGAATGTTAGCGTAATGGTTTTTCCACAGCTTTGCAATTTCATCCTCCCCCGACACCCCATTGATTGTCGGAGGGAGGACACTTTTCACACCCGTTTGATTCTTAACAAATTTCCAAAATTTGTTATTATCATTATTTATGTGAGCTTCACAGGCTTTTCATGCTCGAATAGACTCTTCTTCCTGTTTACATCGCCTTATGGCCGCCTTATACTGATCCCTACTTCTACACATATTCATGTATACTGGTCCTAATGTGGGTCTACCATGAAAGCACCACAAATCGTAGGCGTCTTTCGATTCCCTCTTCAGGGGGGCAATAAAATCATTCCATCCAGGAATAATCTTAGTATGATAATTGTAAGATTTAATCAGTGGCTTCCTGCTTCTCATATTCTCATATGTGTGTGTGTGTGTGTTGTCATTTACATTTAGCGGTGTCTTATAGATATGACACTGAATAATTGTTGTTAACTCATTAAAATAAGTGTATATCTTAAAATTGTGTAAAATTTTGTAAATTTTTACCTTGTTTATTATTATTACTATTATTATTATTACTACTTGCCATCTTCACTTCTCTTATGTAATAAATAAACTGAATCCAATTAATTTTGCCAAGAAGACCATATTTCCAACGGCATATTCAGATTAGAATACTGTGAAAATATTAATGCCATATCAAATATCTAAAATGTACAAAAAAATATTGAAAATACTGTAAAACTCCGTCACTTTTATTCTTTTTCTGAATAAAGATATTTTTTTCTTAAACAGTAAAATGTACTTTTTAATTCAGTTTATAATTTAAATTTGGTCCTAAATTCGTTGGAGATCAATCTACGGTGTCGGATAAAAAAAAAGTTCGCCAAGAAACATGAAATTTCTAAAATCCTAAAAGAGTACTAATTAGTAGTGACTGGTTTTTGTTTCTGAAATGTTATGACTATCGCCAAAAAGAATAGAGTATACCAAAAAAAAATTATCAATTAGTAATTTTTTTCAGCTTTTCAGAAATTTTATACTTTTAGACGGGTCTTTTCCGTTCTATGGCCGTCACCCAAATTTGATATGCGTCTGCATGTTCATTGAGTAGGTTTTAATTGGTGAAAATCATTTTTATTAAGAGAAACGAACAATTTTGTTTATTTAGTCACTTTTACGTTTAAGAATTTTTTTTTTTTGAAAATTGGAAATGTCATCTCATATTCCGTTGAATAAGTCTTTCCCTTTGTGTCTTTGCCTCCATATTGGTTAGGGCTAAGTTGGTTAGGTTGGGTTAGATTAGGTTGTTTAAGGTTAGGAAGTCGGCGTTCTGGTTCATTTCAACGTCTTTTCCACTGAATATTAATAAATAAATGGTTTTCCAAGTTAAAATTTAGTGGACAGTAATAAAAAGGTGAATAGAAGTAGAATAATGTTGGTTTTATTTGATTTTAGTGGCTAGTGGCGGTCATAGAACAGAAACTTTCTTCTGAAACTAATTTTTTCAACGCACTTTTTTATTAAGTGCTTAAATATGTAATTTTTTCGCCTTGATATGTTATCGACAAATATTTTAATTTTGTTAGATTAAGTTCGGTTAAGTTAGGTTCAATTAAAGTTACGCTTAGTTAGGTTAGATTACGTTGTTATTTTTCTAGATTGTCGACGATTGAATGTCCCGTTAATGATACGCGTATAGGTCCATACTTTACATCATCGCGTCAAAAGCGATTTGTATATTATGATGTAAAATATTTCAAAGCAGTTACCTCGAAAGACTCAAATATAAACGTCTAAAATTATTAAGTACATAAATAACGCCACTAAAGTTACTTAAAAACTAAAAATATTATGATAATGGTATCGTTTGAGAACGGTGATGACACAAGTTACTAAATGTCTTAAAGAGCCACAGTTAAGGTATAAAGTGACTCTTGAATTCTTAATAAAAAATGGAAGTGAACCAAATGCAAATATTAAAATAAACTACCTCATCAATGATTTCCACTAGGTTAAACCCATGTGAGAGAGAGAGAGAGAGAGAGAGAGAGAGAGAGAGAGAGAGAGAGAGAGAGAGAGAGAGAGAGAGAGAAATAATGGCTCCTTTCTTCTGCAATTAAGTTTCATTAAATCTTTCCTGTTGAAAGAACAGAAAAATCGTTTATTTTGACAGGAAGAGAAAAAATGATTGAAACTAATACGTTGACCGTAAACAGGCTTCTTTATTTAATGGGAAAGGGAGCGAGGCAAAAACTCAAAAAAAATTTTTTTTTTTTTTTTGTAGCAGATAAAAAAACCTAATTTACTTATTTACAAAGCTTTTTATGCGTTTATACCAGAGCTTTCCAAACTTTTCACGTTGGCGACACACTATTTAAGCATAAAAATTTTCACGACACATTAATTAATTTTTTATATCAAATATCAAATATCAGATAATTTTTCAGTAGGTGGTTTATCTTGTACCGATTTTGTTGATACAAAAATCAAAATTTTCAAAATACAAAAAAATTGAAAATAATTAACTAAATTTGGCGACACACCTGGGAAGTATTGGCGACACACTAATGTGTCGCGACACACAGTTTGGAAAGCTCTGGTCTATACTAACCTCAGTCTCGCTCTCTTTACTCACCACTTTAATGCAATTCTCTCTCTCTCTCTCTCTCTCTCTCTCTCTCTCTCTTTGGCACAGGATTCCTTAATTTTAGCATAATTTATAAGCCTCAGAGGTTATATTATACCCTTTGCCGGGAATGAACGTGAAATGTGAAATATTCCAATCCTTCTCAATAAAGTATTTTGCAGGGAGCGAGATGGGGTAATTTCTCTTCGATTTGAGGAAATGAAAAATACTGTATATATGAGAAGTTATCTTTATATGTATCTCTCTATCTATTTAGTCTATTTAGACCATATCTATATATATATATATATATATATATATGACGTAAATCCACAAGGAAAAAGAAAAATGATTCCAAGGTCTTTCGTGTATTCAGAAGTACACCTCGTCAGGGAATTCCCTCGTCATTCCCTGACGAAGTGTACTTCTGAATACACGAAAGCCCTTTGGAATCATTTTTCTTTTCCTTGTGGGTTTACATTATTCATTCATTTCACGTGTTTAATTGTGAAATTCATCCCATATATATATATATATATATATATATATATATATATATATATATATATACAGTATATATATATATGCTAAAAGGGAAGTCAGTATTTTCATTCACTCAAACTTGATAAAATGAAGTAATATTCAGGCAATAGTTTATTTTCTCGATTTTGAAGTATATAATTACCAACAAATACTAATTACTTCTGCATAATGTCTTTTCTCTATGAACGAACGTCAAGAATTGCGGTCTCGTCTTTGGGACATTCCAGCAGGGCCAGATTTTCCATTGATGAGTTAAATGCTTAGTCGATGACAATGCATTAAGAGCTTTAAGACGCACCTGCAACATTATAATTATCAGTAGACTAATTAATCTACAAGAACAATTTGAATTAATATCATTTCAGCTCATTCCTGTGGAAAATATTTCAAAACTTTTCGGCAGAAATGCGAGAGAAAATTTCTCATTAAATTCAGGTTTTAAATGGTGGAATTTAATAAGGACACCTAAATGACTTTGGGTTCAGATATTGGTGTTATAATATATATATATATATATATATATATATATATATATATATATATATATATATATATATATATATATATATACAAGGGGCACTCAATATATTTTGCCCCACCCTTTTTTCTTAGCTAAATAATAGGCTATGGGGCTGAAATGTCTTTTGGGCCGTAAGTTTGAACTTTATGCGCTTCACATAACCGAATTTTTCCAGTTTGAACCTCCCCTCGTTGTATAAAACCGCTTTTAAACGCCCTTGTATAAAACCGATGGTTAACGCAGTTTCGAAAGCGTCTGACAGTGATGTGCGTCGTAAACAGAGAACTGTTATCGAGTTCTTAACCGCAGAAAAGGAAACAGTTGGAAATATTCACAAACGTCTACAAAACGTTTACGGAGATGCTGTTGTTGATCGAAGCACAGTTGGACGCTGGTCTAAGCGTGTGAGATCATCGGAAAGAGGGAGAGCCAGCCTCGATGATGAGCGACGCAGCGGTCGCCCGGCATCGGCTGTCACATCTCACACTGTGCAACGTGCTAACAGCATCATTCGGTCAAATCGGCGCGTCACATACAAGGAGCTATCACTGGAGCTAGGAATTAGTGAAGGAAGTGTGAATACGATAATTCAGCAACTGGGATACTCAAAAGTGTGTTCACGGTTTGTTTCTTGCCAACTGACTGAAGATCACAAAGCCCAAAGAAAAGAAATTGCTTCTGAGTCGTTGGTTCGATACGAGACAGAAAGGGATGACTTCCTTTCACGAATTGTGACTGGAGATGAGACTTGGGTACATCACTTTGAACCTGAAACAAAACGCCAATCCATGGAGTGGCATCACGCAAACTCCCCACGCACGAAAAAGTTCAAAATGGCTCCCTCTGCAGGAAAGGTTATGGCCACCATCTACTGGGGCATGAAAAGGGTGATTCTGGTGGACATTATGAAGAAAGGACAAACAATCGAGGTGTATATTGCTATCCTACAGAGACTCCAGACCAGAGACGTATAAAGTGAGTTCGATCGGAGAAAAAACTGGAAGACGTCCTTCTTTTGCACGATAACGCAAAACCACACAACAGTTTGCAAGCAAGAGAGGCCTTCACAAAAATGCGCTTGACTGTGTTACCCCACCCTCCATACAGCCCGGATCTTGCACCTTCAGACTTCCATTTGTTTGGGCCAATGAAGGATGCTATTCGTGGAAGAAAGTTTCAGAGTGACGATGAGGTTGTTGAAGAGGTTAAGAGGTGGCTCCAGCGGAACCCAGCGGACTTTTACCAGCAAGGAATAAAGGTCCTTATTTCGAGGTGGAGGAAAGCCGTAGAAAAGGATGGAGACTATGTGGAAAAATAAAAACTTGTAAAAAAGGTATGTAACTACTTGTGTACAAAATTTCTGGAACTTACAAGGAAACTTGGAAAGAGAAAAAAAAAGGTGGGGCAAAATATATTGCCCTACTAGCGCATTTTTGAGAAAAACAAAATGGGCGCTAGTCAAACATATAAATGCTTATAATTTGAAAAATATGCATCCAATTAAAAGACACTACAGAATAAACATTATTCAAAATACAAAACTACATTAGAAATTGCCCTTTTATAAATTATTTTCTCAATTTTAAATTTTATCAATTACCTGGGTAAATGATATCACAAATAAATCACTTTTTTCTAAATAAATGAAAAATTCTTTGATGACCGAAGTATATTACTTTGATAATAGTTAATAACCTTATATAATTTTGAATATTGAAACTATAATCTACAGCAACACTAATCAACGAGAGAACTTATTGACATTTTATTACCACAATTGTGGAAACATATAATCAATACACTTCCAAAAAGATCCCTTTTCAAAAATCGTGAAGTGTTTGCTTTTATGAAATTTTGGTGAATTATTTCAGTCTCTAATTAAAAGCTAATTGTCAAAAAGTGGTCATTTCTTTCTTGGTTTCCATACATGGCAGCAATGAACGAGACCTAATCCTTGCTCTTATAAATCCATCACGGGATTCTTGGGAATATACAGATGAGGCCGCATCGGTGACAAGTTTTATTGCCCTCTCGACACTTTGTGAATGAAGTGGATAATTGGGTAGGCACAGTTTTTTAACCCTAAGTGCATTGAGTTCAATATTTGTGAGCACCATAGTGAGAGGAGGTTCAGTCAACATTTCTTTTGACCAGTAAATAATATCATCCCATGCGTTTGCGTTGAAATTTATCTCAGGAACCTTAAATTCTCTGATTTTGGACAAATTTTTCGTCTTTGTTTTAATGTTCATGATGAAATCAACTACTCTATTTCGTTTTTGTTCTGATGTATCTGTTAACATTGCTATCAGAACATTTTCGCAATGAGCAAAATATGCGTTTCTAGCAATGTAAGGCTTCACTACATTCTGAACATCCTTTGGAAGAAGATGAAATCTTTTAATTGCTCCAAATATGTGATGTGGTCAATTCCATATATATGGTCTACTCTTGATATCGAACCAGCTTGGTCCATAATTTGTAACGATCAAGGCCGTTTCTAGCCATTAGGGGGCCGTAAGCAGTATACTCATTTGAGGCCCCACCCCTCCATCCACCAACTCACGCCTTACTACATCACCTCAGCACACACATACAAAAAATGGCTGTGTTAATAAAAAACAACTATGAAACAATTTTAATGAAACATTTATGTCCAAAACAACAAATATGTACTTTCAGAAGACAAACAGAAAAAATGCTCTTAATGAAATTCCTGAAAATTAGCTTATACATTATTTAGAATAAATGACAGAACTATGTATAAAATAATAATGCAATTATCAACTACCAAACAATTACTAACTCTACGATACAATCGTGTAATAGCTAACAGTTATACAGAACAGTTTGTATCTTCAAAATTTTTGCCTCCTAGATTTTTTCTGGGCGAAATCATCAATAACATCATCATATGAAATCTCCCTGCCAACGTCCTGGTTGATGCTTATGATGCCAAGGCTACTGAGGCGATCCTGCCCCATTGATGATCTGAGGTAGTTCTTGATTAGCTTCATCTTAGAGAAGCTCCTCTCGGCTGACGCAACTGTCACAGGTAGAGTGCAGGCAATTCTTAGTGCAACCCAGAGATTAGGGTATAGTTCCTCCAGTTGCTTCTGATGAATGAAGGAGAGAAGCTCCAATGCAGTCATGTTGTGTGAAGGTAAAGTCGGCAAGTTCTTAATTTCGAGGGCCAGTTCTCTTCCATCAATGTCGGAGTCAGCTCCAGAGCTCAGTATCTTAGAAAGCTTTTCACACTTGCAGGACAAGTCTTCCTTGCTCATTGTGGTGAAGTTTAGGAGAACCCCAAATATGTCCCTCACATCATCTAATGTTTTGAATCTCTCATTTATTGACCCGATGGCACAATCCACCACCACATTGAAAAATTTGACTTCCAGCCTCTTTAAGGCTTCTGTAAATGGTTCGTCAGGTGCTTCATAAGCAAAGTGCTTTTTTGTGGACCTAAGCCTCTTCTCCTTCAGCACAGCCTCCACATTCATTTCCTCACATATGTCCCTAGCTACGACTTGTGCTGCAACAAAACCTGTGTTTCTGTAGCTGGTGAGTGAGTCTTTTGTTTTTGTGAGGTGGTTGACTGCCACATGAAACTGCATTGTAGAAGACTGCAGAAGTTTGCTCACATGGTTAACTGCATGAAGACTGTCATACCATTCTACTGTGCAAATTTGAAAGCGATAAGACCCTACCTCCTCTGCAAGTGCTTGTGCTTCAGTCGTAGCTATGGCATCTGTGGCATTGTTTCTGACTTCCAACAGGGCCTCTCTGATGTTGTGGCTCTGGTATCGCACAGCCTCAATGCTCTTAAGCCTGTTCTCCCACCTGGTTTCACTCCAAGACTTGAGTGTTATGTTCACGTGCTTCTTTATGATTGTACATCTCTGTGTAGCTGCTGCAAAAAGGTTGTACAATTTTTGTACGTTGCCAAAGAAGCTGATGGCATCTGTAGAAGCTTTAGCTGCATCAGCCACTACAAGATTCAGAGTGTGAGCCCCACGTGGAACATAGAGTGCACGACAATTCTTCTCTAATAACCTTGCCTGAACACCTTTGTTCTTGCCCTTCATGTTCGCTCCGTTGTCATATGACTGTCCTCTGCAGTCATCAAAGTGAATATTCAGTTCATCTAGTCTCTTCAGAATCAGAACTGATAAACCCAGGCCTGTACTTTCTGAAGCCTCAAGAAAGCCCAAGAAGTATTCTTTTATTTCTGGTACTTCACCCATTTTAACAGTTCTGATAATAATCAACATCTGTTCTTGATGGCTTATGTCTGGAGTGCAGTCTAAAATGAGAGTAATATTTAGCTTGTTTTATTTCTGCAACAATGGCATCCAAGTTCTTCCCACTAATGGACCCAATGAGCTCATTTTGAATGATGTTTCCTAGGTAACTTGAATGACTATATTGGCCACTTTCGACTCTGCTGATGTGTTGTTTCATCACTGGATCAAATTTGGCAAGCAGCTCAACCTCCTTCAAGAAGTTGCCATTGTCTCGATTGTACAATGTAGAGGAAGACCCCCTGAAAGAAGTATTCTTTTATTTCTGGTACTTCACCCATTTTAACAGTTCTGATAATAATCAACATCTGTTCTTGATGGCTTATGTCTGGAGTGCAGTCTAAAATGAGAGTAATATTTAGCTTGTTTTATTTCTGCAACAATGGCATCCAAGTTCTTCCCACTAATGGACCCAATGAGCTCATTTTGAATGATGTTTCCTAGGTAACTTGAATGACTATATTGGCCACTTTCGACTCTGCTGATGTGTTGTTTCATCACTGGATCAAATTTGGCAAGCAACTCAACCTCCTTCAAGAAGTTGCCATTGTCTCGATTGTACAATGTAGAGGAAGACCCCCTGAAAGCAAGGTTTCTCTCTGCCAGTGATTGGATTATACTTACAAGACGTGTGAGAACATCTCGCCAGCGTCTTCGCTCTACCTCCATTAATGACATTTCAGTTTGATCAATGGTCCTCCCAGTTTTTAGCCGCAGTTCCAGATCCTTCCATGTTGCCATGTTATCTGCATGTTCTGAACTATTTTCATGGCCTTTCAGAAGCGAATCAACGTTCATCCAGTCTGAAAGTCCATTCGTAATTAGTTTGTACGACTTCCTTGAAAACAACTTGCAGCAGAAGCAATAAAGAGCATCATTCCTTCTAGAGTACATCAGCCAGCTTCGCTTTATTTTTTCCCCATCAGTTAATGTTCTGTACATGTAATGGTGATGAACGCTTCTACCGTCCTCTCTTTTAGGGAATGTGAAATCTGGACTGATTTAAAATGGTCCTCGAGACACCAGATCTGTCTTCAAGGCATTTCACAGGACAACTGGCCAGTAATACGGATCAAGCGGTGGAGCAGATCTTGGTTTTTGTTGCTCAGTAGAAATGCCTGTGTGTGGTGTTTGAAGCTGAACAGAAGATGGGCCACTTGTTGTTCATCAGGCTCTACTTCTACTGGTGTTTGAGGTTGCATAGAGGATGGTCCTGCTGTTGGCTCATGATGCTCATCAGGCTTTGCTGAGGATGGCTTTTCCAAATATTTCAGTAGTGCTCCTGAGAAAAACGTAACATTACATATTCTGTTAATTTTTGTTAAAATACTCTTTCTTATCTTGTTTGATAATTATAATTGATCTGTGTGAACAGAATTTGAGGCGATGTGATCCATTAAATTTCACATTTCGAAATATTATAAATATTACAGAGACTAGCTTACTCGACACGATTCCTGAGCACTTGCCTAGCTTGATGGTCTACCTAACCTAGTTGCCTGAACTGTAATCATAAGAATATACAAGTGGCACATCTCACCTGTGCTACTAGAAAGCTTCTCCTCTATTTTCTTCTTTTTCCGTTTTTCAGCTCCTGATGGATAATGTCGTTTCATTTTCCAAGATGCACGAAGTCACATCTAGTTAACCACAACTAATCTGCTAAATAATAATAATCATGATAATAATGATAATAATAATAATAGTAATAATAATAATAATAATAATAATTGTTTTAATTCTAACGTTAATCAAATACATTCAAATAATCAGACCATTTAGGTTTTAACCAACAAAATTCACATTATCTGAAAAAGATGAGAAAAGAATTAATAAACTTGAAAACATAACGAACATAATCCTAGGTTTTAAAGTGTTACAAAATCTCTTAATAATTAGTAAATTAGTGAAATAATGTTTTACAATACTAGAAAAATTAAGCATTTAGGAAAGTATAAGCATATAGTCAGAATAAAGTTAAATAATATAGAAATATAATCTCACAATAGTTATTTACACATAACGACCAAAACGTTTCGTTTGTCTCCGTTTTATCACATTTGTCTCATACAAAAACTTTAATTAATACGATAATAATAATAATAATAATAATAATAATAATAATAATAACTTCAGCTATATTCCTATTCTTGCCCACTGAGCTATGACCTGGGAGCCTGTCTAGGGGCCCCCTGGTAGCAGCGGGGCCCTAAGCGGCCGCTTAGCCTGCTTATGCCAGGAAACGGCCCTGGTAACAATGAAGAAAACTATTGAATAAAGAGCCAATGAAGGAGTTTTCTCTGCAATGTATAGGCGGCAGACACGATTTGCTAATGTCAGCCATCGAGAATGATTCAGTGGTCCGGGGATTTGTATTTTCCAATCTTTTGGGACATTCCCACTTCTTATAGCCACACTAATTTTGTACAAATACCGTTGATCTTGGCTAAGATCATCGATAACCTCTTCTGATATGTGTGTCAAATCAATGCCTTCTCTAATTGGTTTGAAATTGACTGCAGGCATTTTTTCACATTCTTTCAATAATACTCCGATTTTTCCAGTGAAACATGTCGGACCTTTTGTTTTACCATCAAAATGTTCAAATAAGTGTCGAAGGGGAAGTTCATTTGTATGCAGCATACAAATGCTCCATTGTAACGGTTTCTTTAGTTTTTCTTCTATGAGGTGGATGATCTCACCCTTGGCACCTGTGTTGGTATTTGTACTGTCACATCCTATGAGACGAATGCTCTCATTAATAGCTGACTCTTGAAAGAGGAGAACAAACCATAAGCTATATCTTTAGCTTTACCAGAAGAAGGAACTACATGGGTTAAATATTCATTTCCTGGCTCAGACACCAAAACATAGTGTTCCTCTCTAATGGAGTCTCCGTACCATTTGTTTCCTTTCTTCACCTTCACCAAAGTCTTGTTTTTTCTTCCGTCAAAAAATATAGCAGATATGACAGCAGGATTAGCTTTACTCTCCATCACCAAACTTTTTCTAATTTTCTCTCTTTCCCGTTGGATTTTGTTCTTGTCAATCAAAAGCGTACTACTTCTTTAGTGATTGCTCCATAATCAACTAAAACAGCTGAAGCCAAAGCAGCTGCTGCTTGATCTGAAATTCCAAATCTATCGGCTTCCATCGCTACAGTAGGCAATGGAAGTCTCATTTGACCTTGTATGACAACTGACTCATAGTCTGATTCACTCTGATGTGGGTCTAATTCATATTGTGTGGAAGTACTCTCTACATCTGAAAAACACTCTATTTCGGTTAAAATATGAGAGTCCTTCATTTCTCTTCTTCTTTTAACCATTCCTTCTTCTGTCCGCAATTTCCTAGACTGCATTTTTTTAATTCATTTTTCATTGTACGCGTCGATCGCTGATCCTGTAAAAACAGAAGCTCTTCTTTTGGTACCTTCAGTTCTCTTCGACAGGTGCATCTTATGTGAACATCTTCGCAGCTCTCAGGACAGCCAAAGTTTTGATGGGAGATAAAAGGGCATTTACAGGCACTGATATCGAATAATTCTTCCAAGGTATCATTAAAATTTTCTCTCATTTTGACACTACTTTTTGATCTACTAAGATCGTTTGCTTTGCCGATGAACCCCTTTAATTTGATATAAACTGATTTGTCAGCAATTGCAGGAATTGAAGCTTTTCCCCAAATACAGAGTATATCTTCAGTAATTTTGTTAAAATATCAGAGTTATGTGAAGTCACTGAAGTGGATTCTCTTAAAAGAACATGGTATTGGCCCACCTGAAAATTTGTTGGCAATGTTGTAAGAGGAAGCTCTTATGCGGTTCCAAATATAAAATGTGGTTTTGATTGATTCCTTGTAGCTCTAATATTTGAAGCAGAAGCCATATTTGTTACTAATTATCGGAAATTACCAATTCCAAATCCAACAAAAACCTGAAAAATAAAAAAATTAACATCTGAAACATTTATATGAGGTAGAAAATGTGAAAATGTGAAATAAACAATTTTTGCTTCAGCAAACTTTTTTGTAAAAAGAATACTTTTCGAATTATGAAGCGTATAATGACTGGCTGGCGGATTTTTTTTGGGGGGGGGGGAAATGGGGTACTTAGAATGAATTGAAAATTTTTTAATTTTCATATTCTTTTTTTTCACCCTTCAATCCACCTTATTACCAGTGAAGCAATAGTTGAAAAAATTTTTTCACCCCACCCTAATATATATATATATATATATATATATATATATATATATATATATATATATATATATATATATATATATATCTATATAGTGCGTTCGAAAAGTCTCCCCGCAGTGCTATGTTAAACGCATAGGAAATTGAAACACTACAATGTTTTCATTCAACCATGATTTAGTGATTTTATTACATAACCTTTTGATTTTACAGCATGTGTTGAAAGTGTTTTCCACCATTTTGCAGGCACAGAGCAACTCGTCTACACTTGTTGTCAAACACTTTTGACAACAAGCACGTTGACTGCGGAGAGACTTTTCGAACGCACTGTATAATGCAGGAAGGAGGGGCTAATGTCGAATATCTTCAAACCTCCGCCCCCTCCCCTTCCCGTCATAGAAGAAAAAGAAGAAGAAAGCCAAAATCAAGGTCCAAAGTTTTCGAAATGCCTTGACACTCTGTGTTCGAAAGATTGGAGGTCATTGGCAGAGGGAAAGATAGACTGAGGAAGGTTGCTCCAGAGTTCATTGGTTCACTAGATGAGAGACTGAGAATACCAATTGCGGAGAAGAGAGAGGGACTGAAGACAGTCGGTAAAAGACGGGGATGTGATGAGACGAAAATCTTTTGATTTACGCAAACCGACAACTGAACAAGTATTCTAGGGGTGCCCTCTATGTTAAATTAGGTTGTTAACTTAAGAGGCAGAGGTTAATAATGGGGTTTGGTTATTGGAGCTATTTCAAATCGTATAATAAGGGAGATTAAATGTCTCCGTTCTGTTTAATACAAAGGTAAGGTCATCATAATGAGTTAGTCAGTTAATCGAATTTGAGTCCATATGTTTTGTATTTATTCTGCATGAAATTATGTGGTGTCCATTACAACGAAAACAAGTGTTATTGTTACATTTTTTTTATAAAACTCTCACGGCAATAGGTTTAATTGTATTGCCTAAAAATCGGATGCGCTATTTAGAATAGAGTATTTTTTCTTTTTTCTTTTAATTTTCAGAAAAATTGTGTAATGTGTAAGATGCCTGTATAATAATAATAATAATAATAACGGAGACGATGTAAAGGATTAACACACACACACACACACACACAGTTACAAATTGGGGACAAACGCATTCCGATGTGCCGCCTCTGTGGTTTTCGAGTGCCTCGGGCGATTCACGTGCGTGTAAAGTGCATCGAATTTTACATCGTTGCACATTTTTGTCTTTCTTGGAATAAAAAGAGAAGTTGATCTTTGAAAACATTTTATATACAGAGGATTGACAAAAGTAAATAGACATTTCGGTTAAAAGAGGTTTGACAAAAGTAAATGAACACTTTCAGTTTGGCTTTAGAGTAAATCACTGCACTGACAGCTGCTTTTATATGCTAAAGGCAACCGTTCTAAAGTACAAGCTGTCAAGTAGCAATGTTTTTGAACCACCTTAGACCTACAGTTTAGCCTGCAACCCGAAGCACGTTTGTTAACTTTTTTATTTTTTTCTGAGATGGAGTGGTATTATAGTGTTTGTATATTTTTTTTCTGTCATTTGTTTTTTCATTTAATGTCTGTTATTGAATTGATATACATTATAAAGTTCTGTGTGTTTCTTTTATTGTCAATTTTAATATTGGTGTTTTATTTAATTCTTGTGCTAAGCCATGGATTAATGTACAATATAAAGAGTTCTGTGTATTTCTTTTATTTTCAATTTTAATATTGGTGTTTTATTTAATTCTTTTGCTAAGCTATTGGTAACCCCTCTTGCCTTTAATATATAAATAAATAAATTAAATAACTGGCAACCGTTTCAGAAACAGAAATTAAAACAAATAGTGGTATCTGGCAACCAACTCATCTATATATAAAAAATAATTAAAATAATGGTATCTGACAACCCTCCATATATAAATAAATAAATTAAATAACTGGTAACCGTCCCAGAAATAAAACTTAAAATAAATAACTGGCAAATCATCTATATATAAATAAATAAAATAAATATTGGTATCTGGCAACTCTCCATATAAAAAAAAATAAAAAATAATGGTATCTGGCAACTTCCGACCCTCTATATAACAACTGCTGGTCCCTGAACTCGTATAATGCGTCTGACTCCGGTGGACGAAACAACTCTCTATCCTTCTTAGGTTGAGGCTTACCTTCTTAGGGTAGGATTTCCCTTTTGGGGTGAGGGCACTCCACCTTCTCCCCCAAGGGCTCTCCTCCTCCTTTATCTCTCTTAGGTTAAGGTTACCCCTTCGGTGGAGGTCATTCTCCCTTCTTCCCCCAAAGCTCCCCCTTCATGCGACTTCGGGCTAATCCCTCCCCTTGTTGCAAAACCCCTCCCCTTTTCAACATCCCCCCCCCTTTGCAACATTGATCACCATTTGCACCATTGCCATTGCACTCTCCCATTTTGCGCCCATACTACTTTTGATTGTGAGTAGAGAGGTGTTTAAGAATAGATATTAAGGATAAATTCAAAAACTTTCAAAAAGTAAGAAATTAAGGCAGTTGGATGATAGTCGGAGGGTTGAAAGCAGTCACCCTTCTTTGGGACAGGGTGACTGAAACTAAACTTCCAGCAGGAAGGAAAAGTATCAGAAGACAAAATCGAAATAGTTTGGCTCGGTAGGGTGTCAGCACAGAAGCACGGTTTTTAAGAACAACAGCGAGGATTATCAGAAATGTACGCCTTTCTAGAGTTGAGCCTAGATAGCACAGAAAAAACATGTTTGGAAAATATTGTAATTTCAGAAATAAACAAGTCAGATGTGGGAGGAGATGAAGGAACAGCACCGGAATCATCCAGGGTTAAGTTGGAGGGGAAAGTTTGAGCGAAGAGTTGAGCTTTATCAGAAGAGACGATAACTGAAACGTGAGAATGGAAAGTGGAAGGAAAGAAGTAAAGTTGTTGGAGAGGTTTTTGTGGTAGTTGCCAGAAAGAGTGACAAGAATTAGAATTGTATAGATTTTCACATTTTTGTCGGATGAAGGAATTTCTGGCGAGTCAAAGAGCAGATTTTGCACGATTCCGGGCAGAAATATATACAGAGTGAGAATTACGAGTTGAATATTATATATATATATATATATAATATATATATACAGCCAGGCGTACCTGGTTATGTGAGGTGGAGAGCAAAAGAAACCAACTCTCTATTTCACCAGGCCAACTCGAGAGGAGTGGCGACAAGCTTGACCTTCGTGAAATGAGGAATCATCGCACGGAACATTTGAAAGGTTGAAAGGTTGCAACTTGTAACTATATATATACTATATATAATAATAAACAGAAGAGCCAAAGCTGTTATCATATTTCAATAATTTAACTGGAAACGTTTCGGAATTTCCTTTATCATTAATGTTTGGTTGATACTAAATATGAATATTTTATATATACATACAAAACAAGAGATATTATTCAAAGTAATCTACATTTTTTTTCAACTTTATGAAATAAAATTATTCGATATGTCTTATTACAATTATAGGGGAAGGTTTATTCTGGAACTGAGTGGTTGAATGCGGAAGTATAGTCGTTCAAGATGCGTTTTTATGTAGTATGTGTAACAATTCTAAACTATGTTAAGTCCGTTAATTGATTGTTGATGGTGTCAATAATTTTAAAGTGCGATGTGTGTAATGAATATTTTGAGTATGAATGTTCTTTAATGGAAAATTTTAAAGTTTATGTAGTTGACGATGCCAAGATGTCCATTTACTCTTAGTTGATACTAGCGGCTAGTGTTACCAATAGTACTAGACGTCAGTATTACTATGTATATATCTTATTTATATATAGGGTGTCCCAAAAAAAACTATATACTCTTTATAGCATCATATATTTTATAATTAAAAAAAAAACCAAACAATATATTGTTATAGCAATTGCCAATGAAAGGTAAATTAGTAATCTAAGTGATCAAAATGTTATAGCGAGTTGTTTGCATATAAAATTTAATTAACTACGCCAAGTGCTCAAAATGTTCTCCGGCGGCATGAATGCACTTTCAATACAACAAAATCGTATGGTCTGATGAAGCTACCTTCAAGCTGAATGGCACAGTAAATCGACACAACTGCAGGTACTGGTCACTTGATAATCCACACGTTTACGTGGATAAACATGTTAATTTACCAGGATTAACAGCATGGTGTGGTTTATCATCCAGGGGTTTGGTTGGACCATTTTTCTTTAATGGGACAGTTACCGGCGCCGCATATCTCGACATGCTGCGGACAGAAATTATACCTGCAGTTCGGAAGTTGTTTGGAAACGACGACTTTTACTTTCAACAAGATGGAGCCCCCCCTCATTATCATTGTGATGTCAGAAGGTACTCTGATGAAACGTTGCCTAACCGTTGGATAGGACGAAGAGGAAGCGTTGAGTATCCTCCACGTTCACCGGACTTGACTCCACTTGATTTTTACTTGTGGGGGCTACCTGAAGGATGCAGTTTATGGTACAAGACCTGCAATACTCGAACACCTTAAAGATGCAATTAGGGAAAAGTGCGGGACCATCACAGCATCCACATTAGTCCATGTCTGCGAATCAGTTAGTCGACGCATTCAAAAGTGCATTCATGCAGCCGGAGAACATTTTAAGCACTTGGCGTAGTTAATTAAATTTTATATGCAAACAACTCGCTATAACATTTTGATCACTTAGATTACTAATTTACCTTTCATTGGCAATTGCTATAACAATATATTGTTTGAGTTTTTTTAAATTATAAAATATATTATGATGCTATAAAGAGTATATAGTTTTTTTGGGACACCCTGTATGTACGGGATGTTGATGATGATGATCAACAGATCTACAGAAGCTAAGGCTAACAAAGACCCTTAGATCCACTCTAAGGTTAGCCCGAGAGAAAGGAAGGAGTAGGGAGTTAAAAGAAGAGAATGAAGGGTTAAGTAAGTAGCAAAACCTATCATTCGTGGGTTAACATTCATTCAGAAAAAGAGAAAGAAAGATTCACCATCATCATCCGCCGGCCAATGCCAACAAGTCGGAAAATAGTCGAAGAGAATAGGAAAGAGTGAAAAGATGTAAAAGAAGTAAAATAAGAATGCTTACAAACCATGCAAAACACAGTCTTAACTCAAACACTGTCATACCATGCAAAACTACAGACATGCAAATAAAGAGAGGATAAGAAAAGAAAAAAAAGTAGGAAGATTATAACAAAAATGGGTTAGTTTACGCTACAAGCTACATCTAAGTTCGTGTTAGTCTAATTTTTTTATTTTATTGCTGGCATATCACACGCTGGCATATCACACGCTGGCATGTCACAAGCTGGCATTAATCGTCGCAACAGACTCATCCTCGACCATTATCCCCAGAGCTCCTGTTGCTAATTGTTTTATTATTTTAAACAACGTTAATATTTTTAAAATCCCTATCTAAACAGTTTTTAAACATATTAACGCTGGTAGAGTTCACGACGGACGCGGGAAGATTATTCCATTTATCAATTCCTTTAAACGTAAAAAAGTTTTTAGCGATGTTAGTAATGAAACGTCTGCCACTAACTTAAATCCGTTATTACGAGTATTGCTATTATCGAAAGTGAACAGTTTGTAAAAATTTACGTTATCGATTTTATTAACGATTTTGAAAACTTCAATAAGCTCCCCCCTTAATCTCCTAGTTTCGAGTGAATTCAAGTCTAACTCTTTAATCCTATCTTCGTAAGACTTGTTGCGTAATGACGGAATTAGTTTCGTGGCGCGACGCTGAACCCTTTCCAACCTATCAATACGGGCACCAAACCTGAACGGCATATTCTATATGAGGCCTGACTAGGGACTTGTAAAGGGGCAATATAATATTCTTCGATTTAAATTGGAAATTACGCGCTATGAAGCCTAACATCCTATTAGCTTTTGCGCAAGACTCCAGGCACTCGTTCTTAACTTTTAAATCATTAGATACTCGTACGCCAAAATCTACTTCCTCGTCAACGCTCGCTAACTGTCTATCATCCATCGTGTACGTGTAATTGTTGTTACGAGAACCTATATGAAAAATTTTACATTTGTCTACGTTAAATTGCATCTGCCACTTATCCGTCCACTCCATAATCCTATTTATATCGTCTTGGAGCCTATTTCTATCGTCCACGTTAACAACTTTACCACTTATTTTAGTATCGTCCGCGAATTTTGACACGTTACTGGTCAAGGCCTACATCTATGTCGTTAATGTAAATTACGAATAGCAATGGGCCTAACACTAAACCCTGAGGGACACCGCTACATACAATCCAACCACCCCCAATTCACTTCATTAACAACGACCCTCTTTTTTC
>JAJOZX010012276.1:0-50000 GCA_023014485.1 Bathynomus jamesi
GTTTTTGGCCTCGGATCGATCTCCTCTATATATTGGGACGATGCCCGGTACTTCTCCTTGTCTAGTGATCGTCTCCATATTCAGTATAGGGGCTCAGCGATTGCATTCTTGCAGCTTTTGATCCATGTGGCATTCCATTGTCCAGTCCTGCTGCTGTGTGTGCTTTTAGTTTCCCTATAGCTTGTGTAATATCGTCTGTCGTAAAGTTGAAGTCAGTTATACTTTCCCCCTTGTAGTAGTTCTTCAAAGAACGTGTTTCTATCGCAAATGAGTTTGTCAGTTTTGGGAATACTGGAAGATGATTCAACTGAGCTCTTAATATTTCAGATACTTCTGTTAGATCATCAGATAAAGCACTGTCTTCGTTTCTCAAATGTGCAATAGTCGTGTGGTTTTTAGAATTTTTTGCAAAATTATAGAATGTGAGTTAACCTTTACGTTTCTATAGCGTCGTCGTCGTCTTTTTCTGTATGCTTCTTAATTAGTTCCCCTATGACGCAATCGATACTATGCAGTTTATCATTTAATATTTTCTGATGTTATCCTTACAGTTGCTTAATTTTGTAGTCACTCTTTTCTCTTTCTGAACAATGACCTCTTTTGTCACTCGAACCTGCTTCTCCTTTACTCTTTGTTGTATTTTTGGACATGTTTTCCACAATTTCCAGCGTTTCTCCTCTAAGGTCATTAGACATCTCTTCCGTTATCTTGGCCTGAAGATGGTTTTCCAATCTATTACTTCCATGCTGATGCAACACCTTCAGTTTATAGCTTTGGAGTGAAAATTAAAAATTTCGAATTTGCTTCTTTCTCTTGTTCGTGTTCTTTCCTTTCCTGTTGCTTTTATATTGGTTATTTCATAATGTTGTGATCCGATATTATAGTGTGGGATATTTCTACGTTCTTGCTCCTGGTCTTCCCGTGTGCCCCCTTTTCCTGGTGTATACATATATTTTTCCTATCTTTTTATAGTTCATGAATGGAAAATTAAAATCACTACAGAGAAATATATTTGGGGTTGGAGAATGTAGATCTTTCACCCAGTTTCTTACCTCTGTAATCGAAGCTCAGAATTTTGAGGTTGGCGTGTTCGGGGATCTGTACATTATAATTAGTACCATATTTCATTTTTAACTTTTGCTGCTACATATTCTACGTAGCTGTTTGAAGTACAGTCATTTCTGTCATATGTCTTGCTCGGAGGATGTTACAGTTGTCAATTTGTATTTCTCTTTTGTCACTACAGAACTCGCAATTTTCACATTCGCCTGGCAGTCCTTTAGATGGGATATATAGATGGGATATACAGTATATATAGTGAGCTTCGTAGTCTGATAGCTTATAATAACTTGTAAGGGTCGTTTAGATAGATTTTAGAACGTTCACTATGAATCCTGTAGTATGGGATTGGACTATTAACACAAAAATCTACCGCCGATATGAAGTTTCATTAATAGAAAAAACCTAGACCGACATTTCGTCTCTCTCCTTCTATTTGAGGGGGTCATTATATGCGGGTGATATATATATATATATATATATATATATATATATACACACACGCACAAGGAAAATTTTTTATTGCCCCAACTTCCTCATGGAAAAACATAAAACGATACAATAATTAGGGTATTCGTCCTTGGATTGGATTGGATTAATTGGACACTTGACTGGACTGAATTAAAAAAAATGGTCTTGGAGAACGTCAATAAACTAAATCCAGTTCCATTCCTGCTGCCTTCGAAGATGCAAGTTTGTAATCTTTTCTTAAATACTTAAATTTTGTTAAAATTCCTAAAAACTGACATTTTTCTGTCTCATTAAATTTGAAAAAAAACTTAAGATATATTCTTGGATATTTTATGTCCAGTAGTCAGGTATATGTGTATGTATGTATATAATATATATATATATATAATATATATATATATATATATACAAAGGTGGGCACCCGGGCCTCAAAAAGGAGCGACGGTCCCGGTCCTTGCCTCAAACTGGACCGACGGTCCCGGTCCCGGTCGTTTCTGAAGATAGGACCTAGGAACGACTCGGTCCTCGGTCCTTATATATAAGTGAAAAATTTGATTAAAATGAAATTAAAGACACCGGAAATCTTTAATTTTATTAACGTAAATTATAATTAATACCATACATAAATGATGAAACAAAGTTAAGTTAAATGCTTGAGTTTCCCTTCAAGAAGACTAGCATTTCAAGACTAGCATCTTCTTTAGAACTTCAAATAATCACTAAACACACTAAAATCACTAAAAAGACCGTCCGGACCGGACCGTCCGGAATTGCTTAAAAATGGACCGACTTTCCCGCTCAAGGTCCTTAAAAAGGACCGAGTTCCTGGAATTCGGTCCTGCCCACCTTTGTGTATGTATATATATATATATATATATATATATTAACGTAAAGAACGACGCTTGTATAGAAGAACATACCGCACAAGATGGAGGGAGAACGAACAAATGAAAAAATGAGGTAACCACCCGGGAATCGAACCGGGATCTTCCGATTGCCGGTCAGATATAAAACCACTACACCATGGGCCTCAATGAGGCCCATGGTTATCATATCTGACGGCAATCGAAGATCCCGGGTTCGATTCCCGGGTGGTTACCTCATTTTTTCATTTGTTCGTTCTCCTCCTCATCTTGCGCGGTATGTTCTTCTATACAAGCGTCGTTCTTTACGTTAATTATACTGTTTTGTTTGCAGATGAAATTTGAAATATATATATATATATAATGATGAATAAAACCACGAAGGAAAGGAAACAGAGTGGTGCTCAAGCGCTTTCGTCTAATGACATCCTCAGAAACAGTGTTCCTCAGGATGTCATTAGACGAAAACGCTTGAGCACCACTGTGTTTCCTTTCCTTCGTGGTTTTAATCATCAAAATATTTTTCACGTGTTACTTTCGTGAAATAATTTTCATATGTATATATACTGTATATATACACAGGGTGATTCAAAAGTCAGGTTACATAGCGGTTTCTGTTTCTTTGCAGGTAAATGAGTTGAGAGATGTTATCGAAGGAGGAGCGCATTGATGTGATATTCCTAGCTGGCTGCACAAGTGCATTCCCGTTAACGGTGGCCATATCGAACATGTGATGTGACTATACGGTATTATTATAGTATTACACCCGTCTAACGTCCAGCAATTATTATATATTCGTTAGGTAGATGTTTTAATTCTAAGACACTTTTCTTCTATAGCGTTTCCGTCGCAAATGCTTCGTTTTCGAGATATAAACTTTTTTTGGTGTGTGTGCGTACGTTCGTTTGTGTGTTCGTTTGTGTTGCCTTCACATGTCTGCCCAATCACTGCGCTCCATCCATTTCGAATTTGAATTAGTTTGCTACCGGAATGGCTTCGTGTGACATGTGTTCGTTCGATTATTACCGCTGTATTGTAGTGAAGTGTCCACATTGTAAAACGGAGTGTACATATTGTCAAGACCAGAAACTGTGGCGTTGTAGATAGGTTAGGATAGGTTAGGTTAGGTCAGGTCAATTTTGAAGGTGAAATTTGTTTTTCCTATGGTTTTTGATGTGTTTTGAACGAATCTGACCTTCAAAACCGTCGGAAATGACTCGTTTTCGATTGCCGGGGGGGAGGGGGGGGTTATCTCAAAAACGAGTCATTTCCGAGGGCTTTGAAGGTCAGATTCGTTCAAAACACATCAAAAACCATAGGAAAAACATAAATTTCACCTCCAAAGGGAGACGGGTGTAATACTATAAATTTACCCATAATACAGTATTTCCCTATGTAACCTGACTTTTGAATCAGTGTGTATATATACAGGGTGTTTGAAAACTTTCTGTACAAATTGTAATGGGGGATAGGCAACACCAAGACAAACCCTTTTCGTCTATAAGTGTGTCCGCTGACGTCACCATTCGGCGCGAGAAGGCGCCGCTGCAACTGGCTAAAAGGTGAAGTGGGCTAGACTCGCGCTTGCCGCGGGCATTCTTAAATCGGACGTAGTACGCGTAACATGTTTATTTAAAGAAGGCATGTTTATTTAAAGGTGCTGAAAGTTGCGACCGGTAGCATCAATGCATGCCCGACAGCGTCGAAGCATTGACCGACGTACACGTCGAAAGATTCCCGGCATTTCGGGAACAGTTCCAGCGGCGACAGCGATTCTTGCTACGAGGTCTTCTCTGAGTAAATGGGAGTCTCGTACACGAGGTTCTTCATGTGTCCCCACAGGAAGAAATCGAGGCATGTTAAATCGGGCGATCTCGGTGGCCAGGCTACGGGCCCACCCCGGCCTATCCATCGGTCCCCAAAACTGGCGTTCAGATAATCCCGCACATCGTTGCTGGAGTGTGCTGGGGCCCCGTCGTGTTGAAACCACATTCGTCTACGAATAGCCACGGGAACATCTTCCAGCAGTTCCGGCAACGTTTCTTCAAGAAATATCCGATAAACCCGCCCGTCGAGTCGGGCAGGCAGCAGGTACGGCCCAATCAACTTGCCATGGACGATACCCGCCCAAACATTGACGGCGAACCGTTCTTGATGAGCATGCACCCGTGTAGCATGTGGATTTGCGTGCGCCCACACGTGAGAATGAATTGTGCATGTTAAACACACCCTCACGTGTGAAACAGGCCTCATCTGAGAACAGCACATAAGCCGGAAAATTAGGCTGCACCGCTGTCTGCTGCAGAAACCAGCGTGCGAATTCCACACGAAGAGGGTAATCCCGAGGTTGTAACGCCTGGACACTCTGACGATGAAAAGGATGTAACTGCTGCTCGTGCAACACACTCCAGACCAGGTCGTGGTTCACACCGAGGATACGTGCAACACCTCGCGTGCTTCCGCTTGGATTGTCCTCAAATCGCCGTAGGATTTCTTTTCCATGTCAGGAGTGCGCACGTTTCTCTCCGACCAGTGTCATGCATGTTTGCATGGAATGTTCCAGTTTCTCGCAGTCGCCGATGCAAATGCGCAAACGTTTGGTGGTTTGGCACACGTCTGTTTGGGAAGCGCTGTCGGTACAACCTCACAGCAGCTCTTCCGTTTCCATTGGCAGCCCGATACACCATATGCATGTCAGCCATCTCAGCAGTCGTGAAGCGCTCCATGTTACGCGTACTACGTCCGATTTAAGAATGCCCGCGGCAAGCGCGAGTCTAGCCCACTTCACCTTTTAGCCAATTGCAGCTGCTCCCTCTCGCGCCGAATGGTGACGTCAGCGGACATACACTTATAGACGAAAAGGGTTTGTCTTGGTGTTGCCTATCCCCCATTACAATTTGTACATAGTTTTCAAACACCCTGTATATATGGAAAATTAAACATGAAATAGTGCTGAAGTGCTTTCGTCTAATGACATCCTCAGGAACACTGAAATTAATAGCAAGATCGAAAAAGTATATTTCATATAGAATAACAAAAATTATATGATTGGCACAGAGAATATTGGAAGAGGTGCGTACAATCCACTTGGGAAAAGTTACCAGAGTTTTAGCGCCTTGCTTTCTTATATAAATCTTTTCTGAATGAATTCAAAATAACGGGATCGACGAAAAAAAAAACCCTGGTTAAGGTAGAAATTGTTTGCAAGTTGAATGATGGCAGACTCAAGAATGTTTCTATTAACAATGTTGCTTGAGTGAAACAAAATTAAAGAATTATTCCAATCGATACGATGAGACAACTCTGGCAAATGGAGAAAAAGGGCGTTCGACGACTGTCCCGTTCTACCCGTTCTACCGGAAACCTTTTTCAGTCTGTCCATACTAAAAGGAATTGCACTGTTTACAACCAATTTTATAGATAATAACCGAGTTATTGGCAGAACTATTCTTTATGATGACTTTTTTTCACAGGATTGTTATATGAAAAAACTACATTAATGTCCATCAGTTTAAGTGCATTAGCAATGCCTAAAAAGCCTGGGAAAAAGAAGTACTCGTACTAAAATATTCTTCGACAAAGTGCGAGGGTTCTTTATTGAAACGTAGAAGGTTCGGTTTATTTTAGTAAGGCAAGATTCCAAAAAAGCTGGTGGTTAACAAATCGTTGCCGGTATTGGTTGATTTTTCTGAACTCGGCATCCATGTATTTCGGGGCTGGCTATCCTAATTTTCCCCTCGTGGTTATTTTCATCATAAATATTTATTCACGCGGCTTTACTTTCGTAAAATTTTATCTATCTATCCTATCTATCCTATCTATCCTATCTATATAAACCCTCATTTTTTAATATTTTGTCTATATAAAGGTCTTTGGTTAACTTTAATAATAAATTCATTTAAATGAACTTTCTGTTTAGCGAGTTAGATTTGATGGTTTGGATGTAAATATTGCCCCAGAGCAAGTATCTTTTTGCAAATTTTCGTACTGATGCTTTCACATTAAAGTAGTTAATCGGTCTATATAGGTTACACTATTCTATACCTAAAATAGGTTGTGCCAACGCCTCAATAGCTCCTATTCTACTATTTGCAAAAATTTGCTGTCAAACCCTAGCCTTTATTTAGTCGGTCCACGCGCGCGCTATTACACGCAAATAATTTCATACAAAAGATTTTGGACAGAAAATTTTAAGTCGGTGAGACGTGACCTTAACATTATAAATATTTTGTAACTCGAGAAATTCACTCGTGTCACACGAGAAATAGATCAAAGCATGTTATTCCTCAATTTAGATTGTCTTCATCTCTGAACTTACCCATTTTCATTGGACTGAAACTACATAATGATTTATAAATGCTGATGTAAGAAATATTTCCAACGTGTAAATTCGTTTAAAAACCCATAGCTGAAATCTACAGGGTGGCCCAAAAGTCCAAATCGGTTATAATTAAAGCGAAAATACAAAAAAAATCCAACAAAGTAAAAAGTTTATATTAAGTTTAGAAATATTTATTGGTTATTCAGAGTGCAAAATATAACCATCTCGACAAATATTCTTTCCTTAGTAATCGATTACGTCAGTGTGAGCTCCGCTACATGGATTCTCGCTTTAATTATAACCGATTGGGACTTACGGACTAACCATTTAGATTATTAATAATGGAATACTAATAAAAATCTTGGATTAAATGTACATTACTCTACCACTTGTTCATCTCTCATGTCTATTATTTTTTTTATACTGTACTGTATCGTATCTACAATAAATGACCTTGTATTTATTTCATATCTACAATAATAATAATGAGAGATTAATATATACGTATAGATAGATAGATAGATAGATATTGTATTTCCACTATTAGTTCGTTTGTACATCAATTATAATTTAAACATGACTTGTATGTATATCATGCATTTTATCTCTAGAGTTTTAACTGGGATCTCGGCTTAATTAAAGTTTAAGAACCAAATTCATTAAATTAATAGTCCAACTGAAAATTCTTTTAATTTAAGATAATTTTAATACAAAAAAACCTCGTAAAATTGTAATATTTATTTCGTAAATAAAACATTCATTCATTTATTCAAAGCTTTGGGTTCACTCGATCTCGCATTAATTAAAGAAATGATTGAGCGTAAAAGTGAAAGAAGAAATAGACAATAAAAAAGAAAAAAAAAGAAATTAAAGAAATAAAGGAGAAAATAAAATAAAATGTGGTAATAAATAAGTGAGAGGAAGGTAATAATTAATATTGAGTGAATAAAAACAAAATAATGTATTTCACCCCCTCGGTGGGGGGGGGGGAGATTATGTAATTTTAGATTGTTTATATACAAGGTGGACCATAAGTCGCTTTAACCTTCGTATTATAACGAAATTCGCTTCGCTAAAGCGATTTATGGCCTACCCTGTATATGATGCGAATACGAGTTTGCGAAACCTGACTCGACTAACTTCGAATCATTTGTTGTCTAAGAAATTGGCGAATCACGTGTTCTCTGTATAGGATTTATGTGCACCATAGCCGCCCTACACGAAGCATAGAGTAACTGTTGACTGTTGAGAAGGGCGCTTCGTGAAGCGGGTGGAGAAGTGAAGAGTGGAATCATAGGCACAGGAATGGACAGGACAGGAAGTGTGATTTAATAGATCATTGATAAATAAAAGGAAAAGAATCTGTGACAGGACAGAGACCTGAGGAACACCACAACAGAAGAACAGTGGCCATCTACAACTGCAGCTATAGATCGGCCAGAGAAGAAATCAGAGATGAAGGCACAGCCAGGAGGAGAGAAACCGAAGGAGAGCAGACTGGAAATAAAAGATTTGTGCCAGACTCTATCAAAAGTGTTTGATATATGAAGGGCAAAAGCAAAAGTGTCACCGAAATCCCGAAAGGACGATGACCAAGTCAGAGAGATGTGCAAAAAGATCGTCAGTAGAACATCCCTTTCGGAACCCATACTGACGATTTGAAAAAAGATTGTGAGAAGAGAGGTGTTTAAGAAGCTTCCTATTAAGGATAGATTCAAAAACTTTAGAAAGGCAAGAAATCAAAGCAATTGGACGATAGTTGAAGACTTGAGAGTGGTCACCCTTCTTTGGGACAGGCTGAATGAAAGCGAACTTCCAGCAGAAAGGGAAAGTACCAGATGGCAGAGAAAGACGAAAAGTTTTGTCGAGGCAGGGTCAGCACAGAAGCACAGTTCTTAAGAACAACAGGAGGAACACCATCAGGACCATACACCTTTCTGAAGTTGAGCCCAGATTGGCAGAAAAAACATCTTTTGAAGAGATTCTGATTTCAGACATTACACAGGCCTGCGAATGAGAACTTTGTTAGAGTTGTTTTCTTACTAATAACTGATTTTATATAATTTAACTACGCTGATTTTGAATAAGGTGTCCATTTTTTTTTTTATCACGTAAGGATTTTCTGCAAACTGGAAGGGAAAAACAACAAAAATAAATATTATTTATTTCAATTTATATTAGGTACCTATTTCGCTTTGTTATACTCATTACAAATGCAAACAACTTTAAAAAGAAAGTCTATTTACGTCAATTACATATTCATCTTTATTTGTCCTGAGTTTTCTTGCGAGATCTTTGCCTTTTAGTCTCGAATGTACGCGTTGTTCCTTTTCTTTTATGTAATAATTCTGGAGTATCCCGTTTCAACATCCAGCAGTAATCAGCCATCATGCTGATGTCCCACCTTCCCTGATATATATCTTCCATTTCTTTGATGTTTTGGTGAAACCGTTCTCCTTGTTCTTCGCCGAGTGCTCCGAGATTCTCAGGGAAGTAATCCAAGTGTGAATGTAAGAAATGTAATTTTAAACTCATTACAACCCAACTCTTTGAACTTATTTAGCATGTTGTTCACAATGTTTTGGTAATTTGGGTCCTTGTTGTTTCCCAAAAATTTGCTGATAACATCCTAAAAGCAATCCACGCTTCTTTTTCAAGATTGTCATTGTTCTTTCAAAGTGTTCATCCAAAGTCAGTTTTCTAATCAGGAGACCAACGAAAATTCCTTCTTTCAATTTTGCTTCCGAAAAAGTTGGGAATTTACCACACAGATACTTAAAACAATCTTCGTCCAAGGCCTTAACAAATTGCTTCATCAAGCCCAATTTTATGTGAAGCGGAGGTAAAAGGACTTTCTTCGTGTCAACCAAACTTTCACGTTGAATGTTTTTAGAACCAGGTGTCAGGTTGACTCTGCATGGCCATTCCTTTTTTTATCCAGTGCTGAGTTCTTGTGCTCGGCTATCCCATTCACACAAAAAGCATGGAAACCTCGTATAACCTGGTTGTTGACCTAACAACATACAAATCACTTAAGTTTCCACAAAGTAGCCAACCGTGTTCTTTGTATTTAACCTTAGCTAGGAGAAGCTTAAGATTTTCGTACGTTTCCTTCAAGTGAACCGAATGAGCCACAGGAACGGATGCATACAAGTTATCGTTGTGAAGGAGGACGCATTTTAGGCTTCTTTTGGAGGAATCAATGAAAAATCTCCACTCATTTGGATCAAAGACTGCAGCGCCTAGTAGTTTAAGTATTAGTTCCGAAACATTGTTGCAATATACCAGTGAATTTTCTTGAGAAAAATATTGGATGAATTCTTTTTCTAGATTTCTGTACCAGTGAAATGACGTGCCGGGAGAAAGCAAGTTCTTTGCACGAAGTCTGGATCCCAAAATCTCTGTTTACCAAATCATTAAGTTCACTTTGTGTAAACAATTGGGGTTCACCAGATGTTTCGGTTTGAAAACAAACAATATCATCGTTTCCATCGTCATCAGACACCGAATCAGACGAAGTTATATCAAAACTATTTGGTTGAGTAGGTACAGGTATACCAGGTCCATGAGCAACAGGTTTTATAGCAGACTGAAAGTTTGGATAAGAAATTTCCTTTTTATTTTTAGTATTGTAGCCTTGCACGTTACATGAACAAAAACAGCAGTTATTGCTGTGATTTCTGAGCTTACGCCAAACCATTGGAATCCCAAAAGATAAAGAATCCTTTTTATCTTTACTCCACAGTCTAAGTTATTCAACACAACCACTGCAAACTTCATGTGGAGCCCATGCTTTGTTTTGATCCCCATGTTTCATTCCGAAGTACGCACAGTATGCTTTCTTGACGAAGTCTTTGATATCGCGCCTTTGTATTTTCACAGTAAATTTTCCACAAATATAACGAAAATGTTTGGGCTATTTACACACCCTCTGGTTGCCATAGCGAAAAATAAACAAATTTCAAGATAGTTAGTCACCGTGCACCTTTGAATAATAAAGAACTATAACCTAGCACGCACAAGACAGACTAACTCATCTCGTGGTTTGTCAATCACTTGTATACTAGCGGTGCGTTTCTCGAATGTTCTAGAAGACGCTATGACGTCACTTCTGATCTGGAAGCATTTATAGGCAGTGGTTTTTAATCAAAGTTTAATTGAGTCAATTTTAATGAAAACTACTTACATATGTAATATGATATTTTCTGAAAAATCTGTACGTGATGGCAAAAAATTATTATTGTTTTCGGAGTCAGCGTGCAAAAATTACTGTGATAAAATATTTCGAACAAAAAACCATCGCAGGCCTGTTATTAATTCTTTTTATCAGAAGAGGCGGCAACCGAGCCATATCTATCTATCTATCTATCTATCTATCTATCTATCTATCTATCTATCTATCTATCTATCTATCTATCTATCTATCTATCTATCTATCTAGGTTGAGTGGTTTGTTCTTAGGGAAGCGTAGCTTAGCGAGGAATAGGAGGACGAAAAGATGGTACATGTTTATTTACAGACGTTTCGGAAAAATTCAATTTCCATCATCAGTGCTAAAAAATTTAAAATCAAATAAAAATAAATAAATACAATGAACTAAAACATTGAGTATATTAAAATGAACGTAGGATGATTAACGATAATTAGCGAAAATTAATAGAGCAATTACAGTATACATTAAATTAAAATTAAGGATGAAATAGTATAAAGTATAGAAGTGTGGACACTAAGTAAAATATAAAACGGTTAAAAAGTGAATCAAAATTGAGGAGGGTCTTACCAAATTGTTAACGTAGTGAGGGACTAATTGTGCAGAAGATTGGGAATGGTTGGTTGCTTGAAAAAATCCATGTTGGAAGAGATGGAGCCAAACGGAGTGATGGTGGATTTCTTTTCAGTATGAGAGTTTATTTGGCTATATTTAGGTTGAAAGCGGAACCGTAGTCGTTGAGGGTTGGTTGGATACTGAGTACATAAAGTGACTTAAGAATGCGGAGGTCGATTAATTGGTTGTGAATTAACAATTTTGAAATTAGAGGAAAGTAGCGGGTGGTTGTGAAGGTGGTAATGATCCCTTATTGCTGATTTGGAGGGTTTGTTCAAGGGCTGCGAAGTTCTAGTGGAAATACCATGATGCTCGTCCACTCTTGTTTGGTTTTGGCGGATAGTACTGCCAATATAGTTCGCTTTGCAGCGGACACAATTAAAAGCGTAGATAGTGGACGAAGCAAGTGGCTGGGGTGTTTTTTCTTTATGGTTAAGGTATGATTTAATACTATTATTATTGAAGACAAAATGAAACTTAATTTGGGGGTAAAGCGGGGTAAGAGACGGAGTTCTGAAAGTACAGGGTGTCCGAGAATTATCTGTACAATTTTTGGCTGTTATTAAAAGTCAACCATGAAGTGTAGAAATTCCAGTGTTGTCCCATTTTACAGAGAATCTCATTAAGTTTTTTCTGATACCAAGTTTTGACAAGTTTTTTAGAAATTCCAGTGTGTCCGAACATTATCTGTACAATTTCATCTTTTAATAAAATTCTTGATAACACGTAAAATTCTTAAACAAGATTATTTAGAATCTGTATTTTCAAGTTTCTTTTATTAAAGTGTTAACGTTGTTACAAACATTCGATATGTGCACCATTAGTGATTCGCAAAACATCCAATCGATACTCCAAATGTTACCATGTACGCTGCAGCATATCCACATCAATTCGCTCGATAGCAGCTGTGATTCTTGCTTTTAAATCATCAATGTCTGTCACCCGCGTACATTTCTAAAAAACTTGTCAAAACGTGGTATCAGAAAAAACTTAGAGATTCTCTGTAAAATGGGACAACACTGGAATTTCTACACTTAATGGTTGACTTTTAATACCAGCCAAAAATTGTACAGATAATTCTCGGACACCCGGTATTTTGTGGCTGATGTTGTCGTAATAGGGAAATGAAAAATTTTGTACGTCTTTTTTAACAGTGGGAACTTTAAGGGGGGGGGGTTGATAGATATTAAGAAAGTTTCTGGTTAAAGATTGTAACAGATGTTTTGGGAAGAAGTTATTAATGCTGTAATTATGAATGAATTCTATTTCGTGGTGGAAGGAAAAGTACGAAGAGCAGAGATGATAGGCGCGGTGGATTAAAATTTTGATACTGTTTATTTTATATAGCGAAGGGGTGTGGCTCAGGTAATTAGTACCGAGGCCTGTGTACGTAGGTTTTCGATATATGGAGGTGCTGAATTTGTTGTTTTTTGTTATTGTAATATCTAGGAAGGGTAGGGTGTTATTGGATTAGTCTTCTTTGGTGAACTTAATACCGTATTACGACCACATCAGCCACAAAATACTTTCAGAACTCCGTCTCTTACTCACCCCGCTTTACCCCCAAATTAAATGTCATTTTGTCTTCACCAATAATAATAGTATTAAATCATACCTTAACCATAAAGAAAAAACACCCCAGCCACTTGCTTCGTCCGCTATCTACGCTTTTAATTGTGTCCGCTGCAAAGCGAACTATATTGGCAGTACCATCCGCCAATACCAAACAAGAGTGGACGAGCATCGTGGTATTTCCACTAGAACTTCGCAGCCCTTGAACAAACCCTCCAAATCAGCAATAAGGGATCATTGCCACCTTCACAACCACCCGCTACTTTGCTCTAATCTCAAAATTGTTAATTCAGCCAACCAACTAATCGACTTCCGCATTCTTAAGTCCCTTTATATACTCAGTATCCAACCAACCCTCAACGACTGCAGTTCCGCTTTCAACCTAACCTAAACATTGCCAAATAAACTCTCATGCTGAAAAGAAATCCACCATCACTCCGTTTGGCTCCATCTCTTCCAACATGGATTTTTCCAACAAGCAACCATTCCCAATCTTCCGCACAATTAGTCCCTCACTACGTTAACAATTTGGTAAGACCCTCCTCAATTTTGATTCACTTTTTAACTGCTTTATATTTTACTTAGTGTCCACACTTCTATACTTTATATTATTTCATCCTTAATTTTAATTTAATGTACAGGGTGTCCCATAAGTCCGGCATCATAGGAAAAATAATAAAAAAAGGCAAACCAAAAGCTTTTATTTACAGAACGTACTCAATATCTCCACCATTGTTTTCAATACACAAATTCAGACGTGATACCCAGTCAGCAAGCATACGGTGAATGATGTCAGGAGTAATGGGTTACATGCCCCAATAATGCGCTGCCGCAAATATTCAACACACCTAATTTTCTCTGCGTATACCAGCGCTTTCAAGTGGCCCCAGAGATAAAAATCTAGTGGCGTGAGATCCGGGCTTCTAGCTGGCCATTCCACAGGCCCTCGACAACCTATCCAATGACCAGGGAATTGTTGGTACAGGTATTCCCTTACTTGGGTGCTGTAATGTGCAGGAGCGCCGTCTTGCTGGAACCATGTTGGGAAACTTCCTTCTTCGTTCAAGGCACTAGGAAATGCTTCTTCCTTGAGCATACGTAGGTAGGTGCCTCCAGTGACATGTTCATCGAAAAAGAGGGGGCCTATGATGCGATCCTTCCAAATGCCACACCATACCATCACCCGATATGCACCTTCTTCCTTTGAAGAGGTATACCAGTGAGGGTTGTTTTGAGACCAGTAGCGGGTGTTCTGTCGATTTACCTCACCATTTCCATAAAAAACAGCCTCGTCACTGAAGAGAATGGTGGACGGGAAATTGGCATCCCGAGCATAAGAAAAATATGAATTATGGTTTGTAGAAATAGAAAAAAAATATGAATTTCTCCTATGATGCCGGACTTATGGGACACCCTGTATACTGTAATTGCTCTATTAATTATCACTAATTATCGTTAATCATCCTACGTTCATTTCAATATACTGTGGTTTTGTTCATTGTATTTATTTTTAATTGATTTAAAATTTTTTAGCACTGATGAAAATTTAATTTTTCCGAAACGTCTGTAAATAAACAAACATTTACTATCTTTTCGTCCTCCTATTCCTCGCTATATATATAATATATATATATATATATATATATATAATAATAACTGCAAACAACACACAGTATAATTAATGTAAAGAACGACGCTTGTATAGAAGAACGTTCCGCACAAGATGAGGAGGGAGAACGAACTTCTGGTTAATCGAGGCCCATGGTGTAGTGCAGGGGTGGGGAACCTTTTTTCATTGGAAGGCCGCATTTCATTTAACCAAGACCCTATTAGGCCGCATTTCATTTAACCAAGACCCTATTAGGCCGCATGCTGAGTATTTAACATATACAGTACAACAAAATGTCATATTTTAGTCTACAATCTACATATTTACTAATTTTAAATCAAACTTGATAATACGTGAGGGTTTTTTAATAAAATAAAAAAATTTCGTTTCACAGTTTTTGACATGATTAGGATACCAGAAGATTTTAAAATAAAAATGGTACACGAATTGATCAAAGATTTACAGTTTTAAAGGAAACAAGCGTGCGTGTCACTATCGGAGAATCGTCAGTAACTGTCATCCAGTCGAGTTGGTCGTTGATAGGTAAGGGCGTAAGCCGTAAGGCAACGCTGCCAGTTTCAACTGGCAGCGTTGCCATATTTCCTATTGTTCAAGCCATAAAGAAGGCTTGTATGTGTAAGAAGCAGTGAAGCTGAAACCATGATCTAATGAAATAGCCTAAAGCCCTAAAAGGGTATGAGTTGCTGTCCATTATCGTACGGTATGAATTCTGAATGTCAAGTAGGCAGAAGGCCGCAGGTTCCCCACCCCTGGTGTAGTGGATATCATATCTGACCGGCAATCGGAAGATCCCGTGTTCGATTCCCGGGTGGTTACCATTTTTCATTTGTTCGTTCTCCCTCCTCATCTTGTGCGGAACGTTTTTCTATACAAGCGTCGTTCTTTACACACACACACACACACACACACACACACATTTATATATATATATATATATATATATATATACACACACACATACACACACACACATACACACACACATACACACACACACACACACACACACACACACACACGGCTCAGTTGCCGCCTCTTATGATAAAATGATTTGTCTGAAATTAGAATCTCTTCTAAAGATTATTATTATTAATAATAATAATATTATTTTTGTTTTTTATGTAGGAATAATAATAAGTCGAGTAATTATTGCATATGTATAATTTGAAGCCTTTGTTAAAACATTATATTTTCATTGCATTTTAATATATCGGATGAAAAAAAATAAAATAAAATAAAAAAATAAAGTAAAATTGGAAGGTAAAACTCGATTAAGAAAAACCCAAATTCAAAGGAAAGTCAATTTGAGCTTCGTCGATTTTCTGAACTGATCGTTTAAAGTATATATATAATACCGGCAATAGGCGAAATCCGGCATTAAGTTTAATGCTTAGGCAATAAGCTGAAAGCTAAGAGTGCATATAATCATAAGTATAATGCCTATTTACACATCTATAATAATAATAATAATAAATATAACAACCTAACATCACCTAACCAGCGGAAGTGACCATTGTAATTAATGCTATATGCATTCTTAGCTTTCAGCTTATTGCCTAGGCATTATCTTAATGACTGATTTCGCTTATTGCCGCTAGCATATTATATATATGTAGCACCACCTTATTTCATTGGCTAAGCAACTGGTTATTCTCATCGCTGACGATGCAGGGGACCGCTGAAAAAAATGAATTTCTCAAGAGAAAAATTCGTAGAAAACAAATTTAAAATTTTTCATCATTGAAATTTCTTTAAATTTGTATTAATTTCAGAAATTTCAGTCTCTTTCGAATGTTGATATATTAAATTTAAAGTAATTCATTATATATCTATATTTTTTATTATATATCTTTAAGTACGTAAAAATTATCGTTTTGCTGTTAGCTCAGCCATCTACCATATACGGGTATACCGGGGTGAGTCAAAAGTCCGGAAACATAGGAGGGATAGGAAACTTTTATTGCATAAAGACGTGTTACAAGTAATGTTATAAGATGTGCTCTATTTTTTGTGTTCTCTACATGTCTGGAAGTGAAAGGAGAATATATAGAGCGCATCTTATAACATTACTTGTAACACGTGTCTTTTTGCAATAAAAGTTTCCTATCCTTCCTATGTTTCCGGACCTTTGATTCACCCTGTATATGCAATATAGGTTTATGCCCCTACTTTCGTCATGGTATAGAGGAGGATTTCCCAACCTTTTTTTGGCTGCGTACCCCTGGATGGCTTCGGCAAGTGCCCCATACCACCACCAGGGATGCCACTCCTTGGAATTTGTCCCAAGATCTTGGCATTTTCAGCGATACCTTGGGATATTGGGATTTCTTTAAACAAATATAGCAAATCTTGGGATTTTAATCTTGGGATATATATACAGGGTGTCCGAGAATTATCTGTACAATTTTTGGCTGTTATTAAAAGTCAACCATGAAGTGTAGAAATTCCTGTGTTCTCCCATTTTACAGAGAATCTCATTATTTTTTTTCTGATACCAAGTTTTGACAAGTTTTTTAGAAATTCCAGTGTGTCCGAACATTATCTCTACAATTTCATCTTTTAATAAAATTCTTGATAACACACGTAAAATTCTTAAACAAGATTATTTAGAATCTGTATTTTCAAAAGTTTCTTTTATTAAAGTAACGTTGTTACAAACATTCGATATGTGCACCATTAGTGATTCGCAAAACATCCAATCGATACTCCAAATGTTGCCATGTAAGCTGCAGCATATGCACATCAATTCGCTCAATAGCAGCTGTGCTTGCTTTTTTAAATCATCAATGTCTGTCACCCGCGTACATTTCTAAAAAACTTGTCAAAACTTGGTATCAGAAAAAACTTAGAGATTCTCTGTAAAATGGGACAACACTAGAATTTCTACACTTCATGGTTGACTTTTAATAACAGCCAAAAATTGTACAGATAATTCTCGGACACCCGGTATCTTTGGATTTTTCACAAGTCGGTCTTGGGTTTTTTTTTTAATTTCTGAGTGGCATACCTGACCACCACCACCACCACCACCTACTCAAAATTGCTCAAAAGATACACACCGTTACACACCGTCTTTAGTTCCAAAGCAGGATGCCGCGTACCCCAATTTGAGAACCCCTGGTATAGAGTATAAACCTTTACTAGGTCAAGGTCGTGACATAAATTTTTTTTAAATATTATTTATTAGCCTCGGCTAGAACCAGACGTTTATAGTGACCCGTGGTTCGGAATCCAGTAAAACTATTTATTTATTTATTTTTTTATTTATTTATTTTTTTTTTCCTTCCCCCCCCCCCCAACTTCGTGTTTCTTGATCATTCTTGACACGTGATATTTACACAGTTTTAATGTTTTCCTCTTGAAGTACTGTACTTTATCATCTTGTGATTCATTATCTAGCGAACTACTCAGTTGGTAGCTTTTCTTCGTCTGCCTCTTAAAATTTTTCCTTAATTCCCCCCCCCCCCCCCCCCCAAAATTTTATATATTTTTTCCACTTAATTTATTCCTACCATACATTCCAAGTTTTAATATGGCTTCGTCTAATACAGTGGTTCTTAACCTCGGGTACGCGAAGGAATCTTAAGGGGTATGCGACGGGGTCCTGAAAATATAACGCTTTTAATTTTATATACAATTGACAAATTGCCACAAATCACACGGTCGTCAATAAAGTAAAAATCCTCTGACTCCCAAGGAATCCAAGGAGTACGGAATAAGAAAAAGGTTGAGAACCCCTGGTCTAATACTTTATCTTAAGTATAATCGTTATAAGATTTAATATAAGAGAACTACATAAATGACAGACGCTAGAAGCGCATGTTCATCGAAAGATGAAAGATCTGCTGATAAGGAGAAGGCGCCTAAGATTTGGCGGATCCATGCGATCCATGTTTTGGGGGATAGACTGGGCTTTTCTTTATAATGATACTTTCATATTGTAATAATGAATATTTAGCACAAATTATAATCGTATCTCGAGGGTGGTCTCCATAATTTCTGATAAAATAACGGCAGATATGAATTAATTAATAACTGTTTAACTATTAAATAAATATTAGTTAAAATTTTTCTTGTTACATTAAAAATTTTAACAAATAATTGTGAAACTAGACTATTTATTTTATTTAATTTGGCCCTTAAACTTTAGGCTTTACTGGGCTCTTAAAACAGTAACTGATTTAGTGGAGTACCTCAAAAGGAAAAACACTTTTATGAATAATACTTAAATATGGTGTTACGAAGGATACCTCATTACCTTGTATTCGTAAAAGGTACCTCGTAAACCTGGTGTGGCAAATGATGGCTCATGACACCCAGTGGTGATACTCTACAACTATGGTATTGTCATAGGTACCGCTCCAGTATAGCAATACAGGTTGTGTGTGTGTGTGTGTGTGAAATTTATCTTCAAACTTGGTCGCCTTACCAGTCTTAACAGTTTTCTACTTTGCATATTGCAGTGCATAATTTATATTTGTCTAAACTTATATCTAATTTTTTTAATAATTGCTGGGATAGCTGTTGCCTGGATAGATGTGTGTGTGTCCCCATGGACAAAGATAAGAATAGACGTGACGCTCTCTTTAATGAGAGAGTAAAATGGTCTGTCTCGTCCGCCATATCAAGATCACGCGAAAAGTTAAATAACTCCTAGCTTCTGTTTATAATTTCAACAATATAACAATTTTGGATGTGTTGGACGATCATTTAAATAGAATATTTTTACAAAAAACGAAGGACAATTTATTATTAACGCTGTCATGAGTATTAGATACAAAACTATTCAGTCGTCTTTTCTAGCTTAGAATGAGTCCAATATACCTTATAAGGCTTATACAGTACTTCTATCCTATGAAATGGGAATCTATTAAAATATAAAGGTACGTAGAAATGTGATAGAATATAAAACTTGTACAGATATAGAAGATAAGATAACATATATTAAAAAGTTCCATGATTCGTTTTCCTTGAATGTTGACGAAGGTTAGGGGGAAACATTTTAAAGCTAGAAGCTCATTCAATTTATGCCAAAAAATAAAATAGCTCAACATACAATAAAGTATAATTGTAGTCTCGTATAATTTAAGAACTTGGTCGAAAAAGCCATTTTTACAAACAAAAGTCACTGTACAAATACGATAGTCATCCATCAGACTATCAATACATAGTATTATTGACTTAAAAAAGTATTGCAACAAAAGGTTTCATTTTTAGACATTTGTTTCATGTTACAAAATTTTGTTAACAACTTATGGTAAAGAAATGTTTAGTTGATCCAGCAAACGCTGTATCCGCTTTTATGTCCCCAAATAAATATAATTTTGGAACCGCTCAACATAAATTGATGAAACTTTGCACACACATGGATCACCACAAGAAGCAAGTTTGTGTATCAAAGACAAAGGTCACAAATTAAGGTCAAATGGCGGTCCACGCCATAATTTTTGAAATACTCAACCTAAATTGATGAAACTTCACACACACACACACACACACACACACACACACACACACACACACACGGATGATCATACGACTGTTTTTTCAGCAAGAATCAGACCCCTGCATCAAAATTCAAGGTTACAAATAAAGGTCAAATGTCTAAAGGAACTTTTTCGTGTCCGGGATATAACTTTTGAACCGCTCAACAGTGATGAAACTTCATACGCGTACCATCACAAGGCGATGTATCGTGAGAAAGAATCAGGTTCTTGAACCAAAGATTAAGGTTACAAATATAGCGGGGGATATTTATGTCGTTCCGATATAGGTTTTTTTTTCCCCAGCAATGTCATTACTGACCAAATTACTTTGTTGCTTATTATACAGGGTGGTCCAACAAACCCTTCTTCTCAAGATGTCTTTGCTCTTCTTTGATAATATATAGTACAACTTCAACGCCGCGGAAACATCTTTTCTAAGTATTGTTCGCCCATACGAGTAATATATAATACCATCTCCCTATGAACCGAATGAGACTGATTCCAAAACGTCTGTCTATAAAATGTTTTAAAATTATAAATTTACGAATGAAAGAACTCAGGATGAGTCCCCAGATCGTCCGTTCACCTTCTGCAATTGAAAATTCGGTGACATTTCAAATTTTTACTTTCTTGTGAAGGCTTATGTAATAGGTCATGATCTTTTTGTAGTATCAGACTAAGCCTTATAGGAAAGGGATAAAAACAGCGGGGCCGTCCCCGACGATCTCCCTTTCTTAGTGGAGTGACCTGAGACTACTGTATATAGAGGGTCTCTCATAAGTCCGGTCTCAGGGGAAAAAATGTATTTTAAATTAAATTTACAAAAGTAATACGTTAGAATTAAAACAGATGTTCAGATTGGTCTTGTTTCGTAACTCTCTCTCCCATATTAGCCACTGCCTGTTTTACCTGCAACGAAAAAAGGTCCCAAAACAAGACATCAATGTGAACATTTGTTTGTTCTAACGTATTACTTTTGTAAATTTAATTTAAAATAAATTTTCCTATTGAGACCGGATTTATGTGACACCCTGGATAGATAGATAGATAGATAGATAGATAGATAGATGCATGGTTTCTCGTTCGGAATTTTAATTTACCAGTGTTTAATTCGCGAAAGAAAAATCTACGGTAACAAAATGAAAATGCCAACAAAATGCCTATAACGAATTAAAACGGTTGTTATATTTTAACAATAACTTTATTTGATTCAAACAAAAAGTGGTTAAATTAACGTGCTTTATTGATGTAAAGAAATTTTTCTCTGTGATACTCTCGTTTTCTTTCCGAGTTAGAAAGATAACTGAAAATCTTGACATTTTTCTCAAAAAAGCAAATCATTGCTTTCGAAAGGCTGGAAAAGAGATTGAGAATAGGAAATTAACCAATCACCCTTTCAAAGATTGTGAATTAACTATATGCAGATCCACTTACCATTGACAACATGGACGAGTACAGATTCAGATCTGGCGAACTGAGGGGCGCAAGTGTAGTTCCCGCGGTCTGCCTTCCTCGCTCGAGTAATGTAAAGCTTTGATGTGGTACTCGTCGGAGTTTTCTCTAACTGAAGCAGAAAACAAAAGTAAGGCTTTTGAATTTAAATACAGTGTGTCCAGAAAATAATATCGGGGTTTTTAAGGTTATGACGCTTAAAAACCATGGTACTTTCTGGACACTGTGTATTTATCTACTGCGTAGAAAATACAGTAATATCAATAGTAAATACTATTACTACTACTAATAATAATGATAAATTAATAATTAAACGTGTATATAGGTAAATATAGCTTCCCTCACCAGCTAGTTGGTGAGAAGCTATATTTTGGGGTGTCTCTGCGAGTAACCAGTTGCCCACGTTGGGCCTTCCATCATGAAAAAGAAAAACTATTGTATTTGTCATTTACCATTACTTACTTGAACTCTGCACGGTCTGTGTGTGTGTGTGTGTGTGTGTGTGTTAAACGCAGAGTTTGAAGCGTATACAAATTCAGCTCTTTGAGTCTACTTTAAAGTATGGTTTGTCACGTAACGCAGGAATAAGTTTTGCTGCGTGGCGATAAACTCCTTATTTCTATATCCTCACTCGTATAGGACGACCAAAACTGTACAGCATATTCTAAATGAAGCCGAAAAAGCGACTCGTACAATGACGAAACAATATCTTTAGATTTATATTAAGAATGTATATTAAGAATTTATATATACACACAGAGGATGGCGCAAAAGTCCCGCATCACAGGAATTTTCAGTGTTCACGATATTTTTTTTCTCTTTTAGGTAGGGGATGGCTGCGAAATTAACAATAGACGAGATTGTGAGCTTGGTTTTAATGCATGGAATACCAGGTACTACAAATAGATGAATCTGTACAGAATTTAAATTCTGTACCGATTCATCGATTTGTCGTAGCTAGTATTCCATGCATTAAAACCAAGCTCACCCTCTCGTCTATTATTAATTTCGTAGTCATCCCCTACCTAAAAGAAAAAAAATATAATAAACACTGAAAATTCCTGCGCGACTTTGGCGCCACCCTGTATATATGGTAAAAACAAAATTTCATTTAGGTTAGGTTGTTTAGGTTAACTTAACCTAAACTAAAATAAAAAACTGTGTGTGTAAAAACCTGAGGTAGCATAAAGTAGTGGTAATTTGATTAAGGTTTCTTAATAAAAATCCTCGGGCGAAAAAAAAATGGAAAAAAGTATTTGTATGTGGTAAGAAAGCGTATTCTCTAACTTTTCAATCCCCCCCCCCCCCCCAAATCCACCTTGCCTGAACGCAGATTAAGTAGGTGAAATTTTAATTTTTAAAAATAAGACCACTTGTAGGAACTAATGTGACTTCAATAACCACTGACGAAAATGTAGGATGAATTTGGCCACTTAGGATGATGTGTGTGTGTGTGTGTGTGTGTGTGTGTGTGTGTGTGTGTGTGTGTGTGTGTGTGTGTGTGTGTGTGTTAAAAGATTGTAATAAATCTCTCTCTCTCTCAACAAACAACTGAAGAAAATTCCTGATTCCTGAACTCGATGAAAAAAAAAAAAATCATGATTTATATGATAGTTTTTACTGAAATTTCATAATTAATAAAAACAAATTGAAATAGTGTCGTACGTGACTATTTTTTTTAATAGAATGAGTGAATATCATCATCTTGAATTGTATATTAATTGTTTTATGCAGGAATTAATGTTTCCTTCATATAATTACAAAGCAAAAAAGAAAATACATTAACAAGAATATTTAAAACTAAATGACGCAGGAAGCACATAGACACGCAGAGAAAGACAGACATAATAGAGTATGTAAAAGAGGGAGAGGGAGAAGAGAGAGGGAGAGAGGTGATAGTTACAGTTACGGATTAACAAAGACCCTAAAATCCGTTCTGGGTTAGCTCCAGAAAGAAGTAGAGAAAATTAGAAAAAGCAAGTGGAAACAGAGTACTGAAAAATGGTACCATGCTAATATTTACGGAGATCTTTAGGAAAAAGTATAATGAAAACAACAGCTTCAGAGTTCATTCACACACCATGCGTACATTTATCTCGTGTACCCAGTTACGTATTGGAGGACATTGGAAAAATAAAAGATAGCATGCAACACTAAACTACTTAATTTAATCTACACCATACATTTTTTAAAGATTTTATTTTATTTTTTAAAGATTTTATTTTATTTTTTATTTATTTATTATGTACAAGAAGTCATCATTTATCGTTGCACCATTTCTCCGTTGAATGCCAAGCAGCCACCGTGCTGAAAAACTTCTGAATATCAACCGTTTACATTACCAACTTTCTCACTGGAATTGCTTAGATAAGGGAGCATTGATGCAGAGGCACCTCCAGCCGATCAGCACACCCTAATTAAAGAATTTCGATGAATATATGATTTCCTTCTTATTTTAAGATTTTTATCAATTCGTACTACGTCCTTCGGTTAGGAATTATTTACATAAGGAAACATTGATCCAGAGGCACCCTCAGCTGGCCAGCATCCCGTAATTTAAGAATTTCCCTAGCAAGTGTACATATGCTTAATCATTATGTACCTCCTCCTACATTTAAAACAAAAAGAAAAATCTGGCTACTTCCAATATTAATTGAAAAACACCCCCCCTCCCCATTTACTCGCCCTTTTATGCATATTTATGTTGGTAAAATACCTCTCTAATCTATTCTCAAGTATATGTATTATTAACTGAAGTGCTCGCCACGACCTCTACGGGTAGGCTATCCAACTCTCGACTATCTTGTAGGTGAAAAAGCCCCTCGCAATGTTTGTTTCAAATTTACCCTTTATTTTAAAACCAATGTTTCTCGCAATGTTTTTATCGTGTAAGTCAAAGAAATTCTCATAATTTACGTTATCAAAATTATTTAAAATTTTGGCCTCCCGAATTAATTCGCCTATTAAACACAGAGTTTGAAGCGTATCCAAATTCAGCTCTGAGTCTACTTTAGTGTGGTTTATCACGTAACGCAGGAATAAGTTTTGCTGCGCGGCGATAAACTCCTTATTTCTATATCCTTACTCGTATAGGAAGACCAAAACTGTACAGCATATTCTAAATGAAGCCGAAAAAGCGACTCGTATAATGGCGAAACAATATCTTTAGATTTATATTCAGAATTTATATAAAAATTGAAAACTTCAAGACTTAGTAACAGTGACACCTAAATCTTTTTCCTCGGACGTTTCGTTTAACATACTATTTCCCAGTGTTGTGGCAACGTATCTGCATGACTTTACATTTATCTACGTTAAACTTCATTTGCCTCTTATTAGACCACTTTACTAAATAATTAAAATTGCGCTGTAAATTCTCTCTGTATAATGTACTAATTGTTTTACTCAACTTTAGTATTGTCGGAAAATTTAGAAATTTTACTCACTAAATTGACATGAAGATCGTTAACACCCTGACACTTCTCCATTATATACTACCCTCTATTTTGTACCAGTTAACCAATTAATTATCAATCCAATTAAGAACTGACTCCTTATTCCATAAGCTTTAAAGTTTTTCTAACAATTGTGTATGCGGAACTCTGTCAAACGCCTTTTTTAAAATCTAAATATACCTACTACTCTATTAGTCATAAATACCGATGACATGAAAAAAATCTACTAAATTTACTAAGCAAGATTTATTTCTACGAAATCCATACTGACTTTGTTTAATAAGATTATTACTTTCCAGATATTTGACTCTACGATCTCGAATAACTGATTCTAAAGGTTTTTCCATAATAGAAGTTAGACTAATGAGCCTATAATTTCCCGCTTGTTGCTTATCCCTTTTTTTAAAGATTGGATTTACATTAGGTAATTTAAAATTTTAGGGAACGACCCCATGCGATAAAGGTTTATTAAAAATTTGGGATCACCTGAAGATCAGGGCCCCCAACCTTTTCTAGTTAGCCTTATAAGGCTAACTAACGAAAATATCACGACCTAACCTAATCAATCGTCAAGGGCGTACAGTTGACCTAACGATTGGTTAGGTTAGGTCGATATATTTTCGTGTTAGCCAGCCTTATAAGGCTAACTAAAGAAGGCTGGGGGCCCTGATCTTCAGGTGATCCCAAATTTGAATTAAAAAATCTAGTATTTGAATTAAAAAATCTAGTATTTCATTAACTCTTTCAGATGCTTTGGTAAAGATGGTCTGGACCTGGCGATTTATTTTTTTAACTTATGATAGTGAGAAATCTCTTGTTTAAACAGTTATGTCAGTAAGCAATGAAAACCCATTTATGTCGAACATATTGCTAGCCTCCGGAAGAAAAGATGCATCTTCAACTGTAACAACTGATATTATTTAAAATTATTGCTATCTGCCCACAGTTATTTGTTAAGTTACCACCTGAGTCTACCAGTGGCTCTATATTGTCCCCGAATGCATTTCTATTACTAACATAATCGTAAAACTTAAGATTTTCTTTACATTCATGAATTATTTGAATTTCAGATTCGCGCTTAGCACTTCTAATTACACGTTTGACATTTCTACATAAATGTATATACAGTGTGTCCGTAAAGTCATGGTGGGATTTTAAATAGCTATATTATTGCAACGAAACATGATAATGAGATGAAACAATGCCAAATTTAAGAACTCTCAAAGTTGTATCTTGTAGTTAGTCTAGGCTAAGCTTAACCTTTATCTCGTAGTTAGTCTAGGCTGTCCACATGCCTATGTTGAACATGAGCGTAATAGCCCGAAAGTTAATGTGTGGTGTGCTCTAGCACGAGATCGAGTGATTGGCCCATTTTTCTTCGCGGAACCCACTGTGACGTCACACAACTACCTCGCTATGTTGGAACATTTTGCAGTACCCAATTTATTGACAATAATGTCATCTTTCAGCAAGATGGTGCTCCTCCGCACTATGCCAACGTTGTTCGAGAATTCCTTAATGAAAAATTTCCACAGAGATGGATAGGAAGAGGAGGATGGAAGCCATGGCCTCCACGCTCTCCGGACCTGACACCTTTGGACTTTTATTTGTGGGGTTACGTCAAGCAAAGCGTGTACAGTGTACCCATTAGGGATATTCATCACTTGCACGAGCGAATCACGGAAGCTATCGCATCCGTCACTCCTGATGTTCTTGGGCGTGTGTGGCTGGAATTGAATCACCGCCTAGATGTCTGCAGGGCTACCAGAGGAGCCCATATCGAACTACGTTAAATAAAGTTATTCTTTTAGAGTTGTTCTTCAATTTGCCTTTTTTTTCATCTCATTATCATGTTTCGTTGCAATAATATAGCTATTTAAAATCCCACCATGACTTTACGGACACACTGTACGTATTAAAGTGTTGTTGCGCACGGTCCCTTTTCCACTTCTTGCAGGCTACATTCCTATCTACGATTACTTTCCCTATATTTCTATTTCCCCATATAAATTAACTCTTCTAGGTACACAACGCTCATTTAAATTTACAAATAGATTCTTGGAAATTATCCTACTTGTTTTGAACACTCTACCACTAACTGTTCAACCTAATTTATTAAACTTAATGAAGCCCTAAAATCATCGTAATTTGCTCTCCTAAAATCAGGCACCTTAAAGCTGTTTAATTCTCTAAAAGTTTTATTATTAACCGAAAAAACGTATGATGATGTGATCGCTATTGCATTAACTTTCTCCGACGTCTACACTCTGAACTAAATCATTAGTAATCGATACCAAGTCAAATAATCTCACTGCGGGTCAGTTCCAATAGGTTTTAAAGAGAAAATTATCTTGTAAAATTTCTATGAAGGGTATACCCACAGCTTCGCTGTTTAAAGTACTGAAATTAATGTTTAGACCAGGGGTTCTCAACCCACTTACTTCCATTACCCACCTGAAGCATTGGCGCTCACCCCGTTATCCCTAATGACGCGTAAATTAACCAAGTTATAGTAGTAGTTTATAATCATACAATTGTCTTTAAACACCACTCGTAAATAAAATATGTATGGCTTTAATTACCACCGTGGATATCCCAAATTACCCCTTTGGGAGTAATTACCCACCGGTTGAGAACCCCTAGTTTAGACAGGTAAAGTCGCCGACGATAATTGATTCCTTACACGTAACTATTCTACTTAAAACATTATACATTTTGACGTCTAATTCAACTCCTTGTGAAGGAGACCTATATAATAACCAACCCAAAATTAAAGACCAAGTTATTCGCGCTAACTTCAGAAATAGGTAATTATATCTAACTGATCACTAGCATTAACCGTCTTTTGACTTGGACGAAGATTTTCTCTACAATACAAGAGCACACTACCTCCCATTTACTACTCCTATCCTTATTAAAAAGTTTATAACCTTTAACCCTTTCAGACGACCGGTACAAATTGGTAGCATTCACAACTTAACCCTACAAAAATTTCCGTCCTTAAAGGGTTAATATGGTATTCACCAATAAAATCCCTTTCTGCACTTTTAATCCACGATTCGGTTACCATCAAAATGTCGTAATTTTCAACATGAACTGGAGCTTTAAATTCGTTAAATTTATTCCTTGTTTCTCGCATTAAAAAACTACTTTTCAAATATTCTGTACTTTCCTATTTGTTCTTCTATTCACGCTAAGTTTCCCTGAAGACAACAAGTTACATTTCCCAAACGAGACAGAACTCTTTCATCTTGCATACGTTTCGTGTAAATTCCACTCTTTTTATCTATCAACCTCCCGTGTTGCGCATTTCATTGAAGTGAATGCCATCTTGAATAAACAATAGTTAAAAGGAGGAGAGAGAGAAGATATGCAAGAGAGTTAAAAGGAGGAGAGAGACAGAGATAAGAGAGGCAAGAGTTAAAAGGAGGAGAGAGGGGAGAGAGCAAAGAGGCCAATAAATACAGTACATCTAAATCATGATACAGCACATCGTATATATCAGAATATTTCCATATTTCCATATTTTGCAGTTATTCGGGGAAACTCTGGGAAACTATCTTAAATTGTTTATATTTACTGCATATTTATTTAACCCCACCTTGGAATTCCTGTACATATTTTGTGCCATATCGCCATATGTTTCACAATTTACATTTCTGGCTTAGAAAATATACAATTTACTGTAAATTTAACTCTAATAATACTTTACTTTTGTACAGCTATATTATATATGGAAAATATACGTTTCTGACTTTTAGTTTAAAACATCAGAAAGACTTAATAATACTGAAACAATGTTTGTGTGATGATTTACATCAGTGCAAATCTTATTGGGCGTATCTTGGCAGGAACTAAGTATAGTGATTTATATACACACAAATAAACTAACAATGACTTGCATTTTTATCTTATTTTAATGAGAAAAGGAGTCACAAAAGTAAGGTTCAAATCGATGGTGTATACTGTACATTTACACTTGTCATATGGTAGAAGTTTTGCACAATGTGTGTGATATATATATTATATATATATATATATATATATATATATATATATATATATATATATATATATGCATTTAACTGCAATGACCACGCAGTATATAAATGAATAGAAACGACATAAGTATTAAGGAACGTTTCTGCACGAGGAAGAGAAATCACGAATAAATGAAAAATGAGGCGAACCGCACGGGAATCGAACCCAGGGCCTTCCAATTGCCGGTTGGATGCGCTACCATTACACTACGGACCTCGATCATTCACAAATCGAAATTCTCCTACATAAGGCAGAAACCAATGCCCTGAGAGGGCACCCTCGCATCCAACCGGCAATTGGAAGGCCCTGGGTTCGATTCCCGGGCGGTTCGCCTCATTTTTCATTTATTCGATTCTTCCTCGTGTGCAGAAACGTTCCTTAATACTTATGTCGTTTCTATTCATATATAATATTATATATATGTGTATATATATATGTGTGTATATATACAGGGTGTTTGAAAACTTTCTGTACAAATTGTAATGGGGGATAGGCAATACCAAGACAAACCCTTTTCGTCTATAAGTGTATGTCCGCTGACGTCACCATTCGGCGCGAGAGGGCGCCGCTGCAATTGGCTAAAAGGTGAAGTGGGCTAGACTCGCGCTTGCCGCGGGCATTCTTAAATCGGACGTAGTACGCGTAACATGGAGCGCTTCACGACTGCTGAGATGGCTGACATGCATATGGTGTATGGGGCTGCCAATGGAAACGGAAGAGCTGCTGTGAGGTTGTACCGACAGCGCTTCCCAAACAGACGTGTGCCAAACCACCAAACGTTTGCGCATTTGCATCGGCGACTGCGAGAAACTGGAACATTCCATGCAAACATGCATGACACTGGTCGGGAGAGAAACGTGCGCACTCCTGACATGGAAGAAGAAATCCTACGGCGATTTGAGGACAATCCAAGCGCAAGCACGCGAGGTGTTGCACGTATCCTCGGTGTGAACCACGACCTGGTCTGGAGAGTGTTGCACGAGCAGCAGTTACATCCGTTTCATCGTCAGTGTGTCCAGGCATTACAACCTCGGGATTACCCTCTTCGTGTGGAATTCGCACGCAGTTTTCTGCAGCAGACAGCGGTGCAGCCTAATTTTCCGGCTTATGTGCTGTTCTCAGATGAGGCCTGTTTCACACGTGAGGGTGTGTTTAACATGCACAATTCTCACGTGTGGGCGCACGCAAATCCACATGCTACACGGGTGCATGCTCATCAAGAACGGTTCGCCGTCAATGTTTGGGCGGGTATCGTCCATGGCAAGTTGATTGGGCCGTACCTGCTGCCCGACTCGACGGGCGGGTTTATCGGATATTTCTTGAAGAAACGTTGCCGGAACTGCTGGAAGATGTTCCCGTGGCTATTCGTAGACGAATGTGGTTTCAACACGACGGGGCCCCAGCACACTCCAGCAACGATGTGCGGGATTATCTGAACGCCAGTTTTGGGGACCGATGGATAGGCCGGGGTGGGCCCGTAGCCTGGCCACCGAGATCGCCCGATTTAACATGCCTCGATTTCTTCCTGTGGGGACACATGAAGAACCTCGTGTACGAGACTCCCATTTACTCAGAAGAAGACCTCGTAGCAAGAATCGCTGTCGCCGCTGGAACTTTCCCGAAATGCCAGGAATCTTTCGACGTGTACGTCTGTCAATGCTTCGACGCTGTCGGGCATGCATTGATGCTACCGGTCGCAACTTTCAGCACCTTCTTTAAATAAACATGCCGTGCACTTGTTTTCATTCATTTATGTACCAGCTCCACCAATATAGCCGAAAAGGGTTTGTCTTGGTGTTGCCTATCCCCCATTACAATTTGTACAGAAAGTTTCCAAACACCCTGTATATGTGTAACACACACACTGGATATTTTATTTTGGGACGAGGCTTGTTTTCATTTAAATGCAACAGTGAATCGCCACAATTATCGTTACTGGAGCGACGAGCATGTACTGGATTAATTGGTAAGTTGATTGGATTGTATGTAATGTATAGTTAAAAGTATTTTCTCGTTCAATTCTGTTAGATCTTATTTCCATGAGAACGGAATTTAGTTGCAGTGTCTGTGTGTGTGTGTGTGTGTGTGTGTGTGTGTGTGTGTGTCTTTGGTTTTGCCTATATCGTTCATTCTTGCGAAGGTCAACCTTTCTTCATCTTGTTAAAATTCTATACATGCTTTTATATATATATATATATATATATATATATATATATATATATATATATAATACATATATATACATATATATAATATATATATACATACTAGCGCTAAATAATAGGCCATGGGGCTGAAATGTCTTTTGGGCCGTAAGTTTGAACTTTGTGCTTCACATAACCGGATTTTTCAGTTTGAACCTCCCCTCCTTGTATAAAACCGCTTTTAAACGCCCTTGTATGAAACCGATGGTTAACGCCGTTTCGAAAATGGCGTCTGACAGTGATGTGCGTCATAAACAGAGCTGTTATCGAATTCTTAACGCAGAGGAGGAAACATTTGGAAATATTCACAATCGTTTACAAAACGTTTACGGATATGCTGTTGTTGATCGAAGCATAGTTGGACGCTGGTCTAAACGTGAGAGATCATCGGAGAGAGGGAGAGCCAGCCTCGATGATGAGCCACACAGCGGTCGCCCGGCATCGGCTGTGAAATCTCTCGCTGTCCAACGTGCTAACAGCATCATTCGATCAAATCGGCGCCTCGCATACAAGAAGCTATCACTGGAGCTAGGAATTAGTGAAGGAAGTGTGAATACGATAATTCAGCAACTGGGATACTCAAAAGTGCATTCACTGTTTGTTCCTCGCGAACTGACTGAAGATTACAAAGCCCGAAGAAAAGAAATTGCTTCCGAGTCGTTGGTTCGATACGAGACAGAAGGGGATGACTTCCTTCACGAATTTTGACTGGGGATGAGACTTGGGTACACCACTTTGAAGCTGAAACAAAACGCCAATCCATGGAGTGGCATCACGCAGACTATCCACGCAAGAAAAAGTTCAAAATGGCTCCCTCTGCAGGAAAGGTTATGGCCATCATCTTCTGGAACATGAAAGGGGTAATTCTGGTGGACATTATGAAGAAAGGACTAATAATGAACTCTGAGCCATATATTGCTGCCCTACAGAGACTCCAGAGACGTATGAAGCGAGTTCGACCGGAGAGAAAACTGGAAGACGTCCTTTTGCACGATAACGGAAGACCACACGACAGTTTGCAAACAAGAGAGGCCATCACAAAAATGCGCTTGACTGTGTTATTCCACCCTCCATACAGCCCGATCTGGTACCTTCAGACTTCCATTTGTTTGGGCCAATGAAGGATGCTGTTCGTGGAAGAAAGTTTCAGAATGATGATGAGGTTGTTGAGGAGGTTAAGAGGTGGCTCCAGCGGAACCCAGCGGACTTTTATCAGCAAGGAATAAAGGCCTTGTTTCGAGGTGGAGAAAAGCCGTAGAAAAGGATGGAGACTATGTGGAAAAATAAAAACTTGTAAAAAAGGTATGTAACTACTTGAGTACAAAATTTCTGGAACTTAAAGGAAACTTGGAACGAAAAAAAAGGTGGGGGCAAAATATATTGAGTGGCCCTCGTGAATATATATAACCTTTGGTTAGCTTCCGCCCGAATTGTTCATTCTGACGAAGGTCAAGCTTTTCACTCCACCTTAGACCTACAGTTTAACGTGGAATCCGAACCACGCCCCATCAGCAGCCCATCGCCTTAACCACTAGGCCACCTAGGGTACCCACTTATCTACCAACCACTTTCTTTATTGTGTAGAAGGATGAATAGCTGGGTTTTGCTGCGCGCCGGCTGCCGTCGGGTCTCGAACCCGGGGCCGATGGATTCGTAGTCAGCGACGCTAACCACTACACCACCGAGGCGCATATATATATATATATATATATATATATAATAGTAGACCCTCGTTATTTCGCGATTGGGACCGAGAATTACTGCGAAATAGTTTTCGCGACATATCGTTCTATACAGTATATTACCGCGAAGTAGTGTTTAGACCGTACTATATAAAAAAAAAAATGGGAGTAATGTAGGGTACTATGAAGTAAAGAAAGCGAGATATCGCTCAGAAACCGTTAAATAAAGAGGATATAATATTTTATATATATATTTATATATATATATATATAATATTATATATATATATATATATATATATATATATATAGTTGAAGCGTAGCAAAAATGGCCTTGCATTATTGTTTTATGGGACTCGCTGACTTAATTTGAGGGTACTTGTCACCTCTTAATCCTATGTCAAGCAGAGGGGCTCTGAAATAGTGAATGTGTGGCTATGGTGTTTTATTGAACGACAAGGAATACGCAATTGCTCAGGGAAGATTCCGAATTGAAAAATTATGCAAACACCACAGAAATAAAAGCAGTGTCGCATCTCCGAACAAGTGACGACATACACTAAGCAGCAAAGTTCCGTCTATGCATGGAAATTTTAAACAGTTTGTTTTTTTCTATTCATGTGAAAATAGTTTAAGGAAAGGTTGCTCTCAGTATGAGGTTTGAAATTGGTGACTGCATGAACATTAACAGGGAATTTACTGGCTCTCATTTTGACCTTGCATACCAAAAAGCAGTAGATTTTGTTGGCGTACGTAAGGAGTCTATACCATGGAGTGGAATTGATGTGGTGTTTAGGGAAATGACTAAATGTGGAGGTAGAATGATTGTCGAAGATAGGTTAAAAAGCATCGGAAAGCGGATGTATGTCCGGTGATTGGACGAGAACTATAATTGTACCAGTGTATAAAATAAAGGTAAAACAAGTAAGAGTACAGATGTACAAGTCTTTTAAGTATACGAAAGCGTTGATAGATAGTAACAAGGATTACAGATCCCCTTTGATTAGAGATGAACAACGCGGCTTTAGAGAAAGCAGAGGATGTGTTGATCAAATGTTCGTAAGATACCTCGCTGAGAATCTGTGATCAGAGGAGGCGGCATATGACTTTTCTGGATTTCGAGAAAGCGCACGATACTCGAACGTGCTTAGAATGTATGGTGTCAGTGGTAAGTTAAATGCAATGAAAAGTTTTTATGCGAATAGCCGTACCTGTATGTGTAAGAATTTAGGGTAAGTTGAGAGACTGGTTTAGTATTAATGTTAAAATACGACAGGGCTGTGTGGTGTCACCATGGCTGTTTAATGTGTATGTACAATTTAGGGTGACAATAAAAATCGAAAGTTGGAGTTTTTTATTGGCCATTTGCTCAATGCTGCTACTACATGAGAAAACAATGTACTGTAAATATTAGATCATTCAGATAATATTTAAGGGTGTCTCAAGTGAGGTAAATAATTCTCCTTATTCATTAATATTTTTTTTAATTACTTATTACGATTGGAGTAAGCCTGCACTTAAACTTTATGAACTAAAACTAACGTTTATTTACTTAATTAAAAAAAATATTAATTTATTTTTACTAGGTAATGAACAATTAATTTGTGTTATAAGGAGAATTATTTACCTCACTTGAGACACCCTTAAATATTATCTGAATGACCTAATATTTACAGTACATTGTTTACTCATGTAGTAGCAGCATTGAACAAATGGCCAATAAAAAACTCCAACTTTCGATTTTTATTGTCACCCTAAAATTTATTGTACATAGCATAATGGGCGAGATGAAAAAAAATGCTAGAAAGAAGAGTAAACCTGAATTTCGAGCGGAATGCGTTATCATCTGTCGCATTTGATATATGCTGATGATGTAGTACTTCTGGGTGAATCAGAGAATGAATTAAGAATATCAAAAAATTTTGTTGACGATTGTGAAGTGAGAACATTGAAAATGAATGTAAATAGGAGTAAGGTTTTTATCACTGAAAGAGAAGGAAAATGAACGTGTAATAATGTGGTAAATAGAGGAGATTTCGCGGTTATGAAAGAATTTATGAATCAATAAATGAATGAAAATAGTACATTCGCTGATGAAAATAAATATTACAATCACAGTTTTTTACTATTATAATAGCTATAATATAGAACATACAGTCGCCTAATTGTACTATTTATATTTACTCTTCATCTTGGGTTTTTTATTGACAAAAGATGTTAAAAGTACAGTGGAAGCTGAAAGTAGAGTGAAGCAGTGTTAAATACTTCAAGAAGTTTTCATGAAGATATATTGGCGTCAACACTGATGCGAGACGCTTGGTTGGCATGATAGTTTATTTTCAGAAGTGAGAACAGTTGAGGTAATGGGAATATTCGAGAAAGATGTGAAGTGAAGAAGTATTTGGAGATGAGAACAGAGGAATAGTATACTACGTTGGTATGGTCACGTGGAGAGAATGAGTAAGGATGAAAAAAGTTTATAATAGTGACTGCGTAGGTGCGAGATGTAATTAGTAAATGTGTGGATAAACGTGTTGATATAAATCTTACAATAGTTGACGAAATACAGAAATAGAAGTGGTTTGTGAGGTGTGTAAATGGAGACGTTGGTTTCCCTGACGTGCCACTAGAGGTATACGTATACCCCTCATCACACCCACCTTGTCATGAAAGGTAATACTAAATATCTGAGGTTGGGGGCGCTATCCTATTCCCAGTGATGATCTTTATACGTGTGTGTGTGTGTGTGTGTGTGTGTGTGTGTGTGTGTGTGAGAGAGAGAGAGAGAGAGAGAGAGAGATTTGAATGTATTTGGTCCCGAGTTCAAGCATCGTACTCACAGCATGAAGAACAGGAAATGGGTTATTAGATAAAAGATATAGGGCCTACAGTATGTGTAGTTATGATTGCCTGAATACTCTTTCTAGTAACTAAAACATTTCCCAGTAACATTGATCAATTTTACGTTCAATGTCTTTTTCATTTTCTAGAGCCCCCAAAACGAGTTTGTTAGCGATTAGATTCGGAACGCGAAGGTACCGGGTTCGACTTCCGCCACACCTAACAGATCTTCAGGCTCAGTTGACTATCTTGCGACTTCCATACTATCGGGATAATGAAAGATGTCGGATGATAAATTTTACTCAAACAACTAACGCCTACTTTCTCTCAGAACGGGCAACGCCGTGTCCAATGTCGTAACATCGCTTCCTGTCGATCAGCGAAATTAAGCGACATTGGGTCATGAGAGTAGTTGGATGGGAGCCCATCCTTCGCATCCAGATTATATAGCGGCCCGTGGTTCGAATCACACTTAGTTATAGATCCTCTCCTTAGATATTGCGAAGGAGGTTAAACATTTACAATCCCGTCAACCAACCTTTTCACAGTACTTCTCACAGTACACCTCAAAGCTCTTATTGCACCCTTTTAAGCTTTAGGCCAGCCGCGCATAGGATCGTCTTGCGACTAACGACTGACGACTCGAGTCGCGCGTTTTTTTTACCTTGACAGAATGGGACTACCCCACACTGCAGCGACCGCATCGCGATTTTATCGATGTAAAATCACACGCGACTCCAGTCGTCACGACCCGAGTCGTCAGTCGCAAGACGATCCTGTGTGCGGCTGGCCTTGGTGCATCTTGAAATAAAATTTTAACAGTGCAACGTTTCTCTTATGAGTTAATTACTTTCATATGTATTTTCGTGATACTTTTTTAAATGAATCTCAATCAATTTAAATCAATTTTTATTTTATTTTATTTTGTAGGTCCGGTGCTAGTGTCTCCGAGCAACTGATACAATGAGCAAACCAACCAACCAACTAACGTGTTGGTCTTTAAAGGTTTTGATGCTCTTGGTTTGGAAACTCTACTTTCTTTCGTATTAATTTCAAATTCAATCTAAAACTTTGCGCTCATAGTGTATATTCTACCAGATTTAATTACGCAAATCGGGCTACGGTGGCAAGAGCAGCGAAAAGAGTTAAAATTATATATATGCGCCTCGGTAGTGTAGTGGTTAGCATCGTTCACTACGAATCCGCCGGTTCCGGATTCGATTTTCCGCGAAAGCCCAACTTACCCAATTGTTCATCCTTTCAGAAAAAATAGGTTGGTAGATCAATGGGTATTTTGGGTGGCCTAGTAATTAAGATGCTGGGCTGCTGCTGATAGCGAGGTCGTGAGATCGAGTCCGGGCGAGGATTTGGTAATTTCTTTGACTACCCGTGGTGGGTCGTGGGTCGAATTCCACGTTAAAATGTAGGTCTAAGGTGGAGTGAAAAACTTGACCTTCGTCAGAATGAATAATTCGAGCGGAAGCAAAACCAAGGTGTGTGTGTGTATATATATATATATAAATATAATATGGGATGAATTTCACACCTAAACACGTGAAATGAATGAATGATGCACCCACAAGGAAAATTAAAAATTATTCCGAGGCCTTTCTTGTATTCAGCAATACATCTCTCAGGGAATGAGGTGATGTATTGCTGAATACATGAAAAGGCCTTGGAATAATTTTTTCTTTATCCTTGTGGGTTTGCATCGTTATATATACACGTGTGTGTGTGTGTGTGTGTATGTATGTGTATGTGTGTGTCGTTATCAGTATGGTGCAACGTCATACGAAATTTTTTGCGTAGTTAATTTATTACATGAATTATTATTTATTATTATTATTAATCATCATCATCATCATGGATACTGTCTGTGATGGACTCGCGTATATCGTTTTATATCATTTATGTAAGAAATCACTGCTTTGTAAGATCATTATACATTTAAAAGTACTAATTTTAGATTCAGAACTCTCTAATTTATACCTAAAAAATCTCCTATAACGTTTGTGGATCTCATAAAAACATTTTCCTCATTTTTAATTCGAAGGAAATTGATTTTTATAATTTCACAAAAATCATATCAATTTATTGCTTTTAAATCATTATTGGACGAAGTTCGCTTCTGCTCTTAAATGAAATTTGCAAATATTCGTACTTATTCCATCGTAAGTCCCCAGAAACTGAAATGTCATTTTCCATTTTATAAGCGACTCATTGTGACTTAAATCCTCATTTAAGCAAAGCCATCTTCCTCCCTTTTGAGGAGAGATATTTGAGTAGAAAATGACAGACTGTAAAATTCGTTTGAAAAAAAAAAAAATTTCTATTTATTTCAGTCGTATCTTCAATTTGTACGAATTGTTTTGTGAACAAAACTATCTAAGACTTGAAATAACTAATTTAGACCTTTCGTTGACGAATATTTTTTTTTATTTAAAAAAAAAAAAAAAAAAAAAAAAAAAATTATATAGGTAGGAGTTATTATAAACTACTGTAAATATTTGAGTAACTCGTCGCTTACATTTCACACATTTTGGGTTTTTTTTTATGAAAACTAAACTAAACTAAACGTATATAAACATATGGAAACAGTTTTAGGAAAGTTGCCTATTAGTACAATATTTATTATCATTTACGGTGGAACATTATGGGGTCCAACTTTGAATGAATGGGCTAAAACAAAAATTATTCATACCTTTTTTGTGTGAGAGAAAAAGAAGCTATGGAAAAGAAATACTTCACAAAATATATATATATATAAGGAACAAGGAGACCAAAGACGATGACTACAAACATTTCGACTTGGAGCGAGGGTCATCATCAGTGAAAGGTTTCACATATCTTCCAACAACTTGGAACCTTTACTAAGAAACTTTAGAAGGCTGAAAACTAGATCTTAGTTTCCTTTAAAGTTGTAAAACGTTTCCCTGGGTCGAAACGTCTATAATAAATGTTCGGGGCCATCGTTTGGAGCCATAATCATTTTGCAAGTCTAAATGAAACTCAAAACTCTAATCGTGGTTTGTTTGGTGACTAAAATATTTTAATCTGAAATGCGTTCATTTCCTTCCGAGTGCAAGAGAATTACAAGCAAAAGTTAAGCAAAATTGCATTGTGATGACCGATAATCCATTTGTGACTTGAATGAACAATGAGGAAAGTTGGTACAGAGTGACAAATGGGTTTTACCCCTAAGGTTATTGTAAACATGAAGAGTTCATTCGTTTAATCAGTTAATCAGCCGTTTACGATACATAAAATGTCTCTACGTATGCTACTGAAATGGTAAATTCTTTCACGCAAGGCTTATTTTTCTGATTTTTTTTTTTAAGAATAGTTTAGCTCAGGAATTCCAATTTCGATATCTTTGTATACGTTCCCTCGACGGATCAAAAACTGGAATTGGATTCAGACTTTAACTCTTTGAGGACTAAGGGACATATTTGTCTCATCGGAAGTAATAATATAAATTGTACAATGATGCATGGGTGAAAATCCCTATGGGACGCGGGGTACATACATGTACCTCCACTTCTTGAAGGCCGGGGGACAAAGTACCAATTGCACTCCCCATTATTTGGGAACTATTAGGAACTCTTAGTACGTTAACGCCAACGGTATTCCAAAGTAATAAGAGGAATTGTAATACACGAATAATTATTATTTATTATTATTTATTATTATTTATTATTATTCTATTATATCCCATTGAGACCCATGACCCGTATGCGGTGTTTATTTTCGAGACGGTTTCCGCGACGAGTATTTCAATTTCCGCGCGCTTATGGCCACCAATCATGAGAGTGGACGTCCCAAGCGAGTCTCAAGAAACTAATAATGAGCAAGCAATAATACAGGGTGTCTCATAAGTCCGGCATCATAGGAAAAATAATAAAAAAGGCAAAACAAAAGCTTTTATTTACAGAACGTGCTCAATATGTCCACCATTGTTTTCAATACACAAATTCAGACGTGATACCCAGTCAGCAAGCACACGGTGAATGATGTTAGGAGTAATGGTGTTACATGCCCGAATAATGCGCTGCCACAAATGTTCAACACTCCTAATTTTCTCTGCGTATACCAGCGCTTTCAAGTGGCCCCAGAGATAAAAATCTAGTGGCGTAAGATCCGGGCTTCTAGCTGGCCATTCTACAGGCCCTCGACGTCCTATCCAATGACCAGGGAATTGTTGGTACAGGTATTCCCTTACTTGGGTGCTGTAATGAGCAGGAGCGCCGTCTTGCTGGAACCATGTTGGGAAATTTCTTTCTTCGTTCAAGACACTGGGAAATGCTTCTTCCTTGAGCGTACGTAGGTAGGTGCCTCCAGTGACATGTTCATCGAAAAAGAGGGGGCCTATGATGCGATCCTTCCAAATGCCACGCCATACCATCACCCGAGATGCACCTTGTTCCTTTGAAAAGGTATACCAGTGAGGGTTGTTTTGAGACCAGTAGCGGGTGTTCTGTCGTTTTACCTCACCATTTCCATAAAAAACAGCCTCGTCACTGAATAGAATGGTGGACGGGAAATTGGCATCCCGAGCATAAGAAAAATATGAATTATGGTTTGTAGAAATAGAAAAAATATGAATTTCTCCTATGATGCCGGACTTATGGGACACCCTGTATTGCTTGTTATTAGTTTGTTGTTCTCATTAGGTACTGCTTGCGTGATCCACAGCGATATTATCATTTCATTTTTGTTACGATATTTTAAATACATGTACTAAAAATCCATTAATTTTGATATCTAAATGCTCCCCACTTTTCGATACCGATTTGCGCCCAAGCAATGACGCAACGTTTCTACAAATACCTTTAAATGTTTATATAGGTATCGTTTAGTTGTCAGAAAAGGAACCCAAAATGGGTCATTTAAGTAGCTATAGTTATTAACGTATCCAATTTGGAACAACAATAAAACTTACACATTTTAGTCAAAGAAACGTATACCGGTCGTCATAGGGTTAAGCAGATTCCGATTTGGCGTTTTACGATGAATTAAGATCCGAATAGGAAAGTAACGTCCTTAGGATTCAAATATTTATAGGAGACGGTCAAACTATAAATCTTTTTTTTTTTTTTTTCTCCGGAGTTTTGTTCAAATACCTGTATGTATATATGCAAAGCTGGGCACAAACCGTTAATCGTTAATTAACGAAGTTAACTTTTTCGTTAACGATTTAACTTTTAAGTTAACTTTGAAAATCATTATCGGACTAATTAACTTCCGTTACATTTAACTTCCGTTAACTCAAGTCCGTTAACCCAAAAAATTCATAAATAAACGTTTAAAAGTTTCTATTATTTTCAGTGCTGAGCAGGTGCGCAATTAATCCGCCACTGTTAATAGTGATGAACGAATTTCCATTTCCGCAGTGCAAAATCAGGCGATATATTTGTTTCCGTCGCCACAACTTGTGTGTTACCAAATATGGTAGTTGTTTATGGCATTGGTTTGAGCAAAACATGGTCGACTGTAAAATCAGGCGGAAAGATTTGCCATTTGAGTTGAATGTTTCAACTTCTTTCAAGAAATATCACGAGCATTTTAAGGCACTTTCAATAATATATATGTAACAATTACAACAAATAACTACATTCGTTTCATTTGCAGTCTGTCTCTTGCGCAACATGTTTGTGCTAGTGAATATTTAAAAATAATCGTTGTCAAGTAAGTCATGTATACTTATAATATGTCTGTGAGTACCTTATTAGTAGTCTCCTTGATACATTTCAAGAACCATAAAACTGATCAGGTAAGATCACTTTTGGCAGGCATCGACAAAAGGTTTGGGCCCCTCCTGGAGGATGACGAATGCCAGCTGGCTGCTGCCTTCCATCCCAGGTTTCGCCTCATCTGGTTGGACAAGTATGACAACACCAAGGTCGCCAGGGTGAGGAAAAGCATGGAGGGTACAGTCGAGGAGGCCATGAAGCAGCAGCCCAACGAAGTGGGCAGCAACAGTGGAGGCAGCAACAACGAGGAGGAGGAGGAGGAGGAGGATGACTTCTTCAGTGCTGTCATCCAGACAAAAGAGAGCAGCAGAAGCCACAGGTCACTCAAGGGCAAGGCCCAGAACTTGGTCAAGACCTGGCTGGAGACCAACTCCAAGGACTTGCTGACAGATGCTGCCTTCTTGGGTGAGCAAGTGTTGGTGGACTTGTTCATCAAGTTCAACACAGCCATCCCCTCCAGTGCTGCAGTGGAGCGTTTGTTCTCTATGGGCAAGGACATCCTGAGGGCCAAGAGATCATCCCTGTCTGATGAAAACTTTGATATGCTAATTTTCATGAAGGGCAACATGCATCTCATGGACAAAATGGAGAACGAGAAGAAGAGGGAAAATTAAATTATATACTGGGTGATCCAGATAAATGGGACCCATAAAAAAAAGCCAAATCTTCTTAATATTTAATTCATTTCATAAAAACTATATATCATTCGAAAGAGTAGAGTTACAAGTTTATTATGAAATATTTATTTTTTTAAATGACTCCTTTCAAATATGCTCCATTAGTTGCCAAGCATTCCAGTGTTCTCGCTTGTAAGTTCTGCATCACTTTTGCAAGAGTGTGCGGTGGTATGGCCTGTATCTCATTTGTGATGGCGGCCTTCAATTCTTGCAAGGTCGTTGGGTTATTTCTGTAGACCCTACTCTTTAAATATCCCCAGAGATAATGATCTAAGGGAGAAAAATCCGGAGACCTTGCGGGCCATTCAACGTCTCCAAATCTTGAGATTAACTCGCCTGGAAACGTTTGACGCAAAACTGCCATGCAGTTCCTCGTGGTATGGCAGGTAGCTCCGTCTTGTTGGAACCAGTGGTTTTCTAGACAAAGATCTCTTAATTTAGGAATAAGGAAATCGGTCAACATTTTTTCGTAGCGATCACCATTTACAGTGACCGTGTTTCCGGTGGAATCCTCGAAAAAGTACGGCCCTATGATCTGAGATGCAGTAAGACCACACCAAACAGTTACACGCTGACTATGCAACGGGACTTCGGTAATATTCAATGGATTTTCTGTTGCCCAGAAACGACAATTTTGTTTACAGTTCCATTCAAGTGAAAATGGGCTTCGTCTGACATAATCAAAGTTGCTAGAAAATTGGTGGTGTCATTTACCTTCTGTTGGATCCATTGACGGAATTGTCGTCTTCGTGCGAAATCTCCATCGTTTAGTTGTTGCACTGTTTGAATTTTATATGGAAAGATCATTAAATTTTGCTTGAATATACGGTGTGTTGTTCCATATCCAACTCCTAACAGCTGAGAAGCACGTCTGATGCTTATGTTAGGATTATCCTGTACAATTTCATGAGTTCTGTTAATGATCTCGTCTATCCTTGCTGTGCGCACTCTTCCAGTTGGTTTTCTTTTTCTAATGCTGCCATTTAGGGAAAAATTTCTGACACACCGACGGATTACTTTCTTAGAAGGTGATTTTGACATCTGAAAATTTGTCTTGAAAGATCTTTGAGCTGAAACTACACTTCTTCCATGCTCATAATATTGCTCAGTTATGAAACGCAGCTGTTCCACAGTCCATGCAGTCATCTTGAAGGGTTAGTTTTAACTAACACTTTTATTTTGTTTTGTATCTTATCTTGTCTTGTCTTGTATTGTATTGTCAAAACCTATACAATCCTGTACAAACTTGTAACTATCCTCTTTCGAATGATGCGTATGATTTTATAAAAGGACTTATACTTTAAGAGTTACAGGGGTTTCTTTTGGGTCCCATTTCTCTGGATCACCCTTTATATATATTGTTTTTCATTTTTTTTATAATAAAAAGTTAACGTTAACGGTTTATTGGTAACTTCCGTTACATGTTTAACGGATTAACGGTTAACGAAGTTAACTCTTTGGTTAGCGGTTAACGAAGTTAACTTTTTGGTTAACGGTGCCCACCACTGTATATATGCATGATCGTTTTCGCGCGTCACCATATCTAGTTAAATTCTTTTGTTTGGAGTGTGTTTCAACCAGTTCTACCACTAATAATTACAATAATACAACGATATAATAGAAACATGAAGGTGAGTAGGGGTCATTGCGTAGTTGGTTCGAGTTTGGAGTAAAATATAACTAGGTTCAACTTGAAGAGTTTACTCGGTAGCCTACACACACTGTCTACAATTTGCTAACGAAGCGAGAAGAAGCAAGTTTGAAGCTATTTTTCGTGAATATGAAGTTTCTGTTGGACATTTTAATATAATGTAATAAAAGATTAAAATACTTAAAAATGTCGTGTTTCAGGGATTTAACTGTGAAAGAGGAAAACATTTTGTATTGGTCAACATGTGTGAATTGCAAATAAGATTCATTGACGCAATATGAGGGAAAAGTTTGCCTCTTTGGGTGAGTAAATACTGTATTTATGTGTAGGAAATGTATGGGAAAGCATTGAAATAAATAAAATTAATACACCTTAGCAATACGTAAGAATACATTCGTTTATTTCATTGGTCACATGGACGTTTACATGTAAAGCTAAACAATTTGTTTTTTCTCATTTTAACGAGATTTGATTGAAAGCTTATGGACAGTGTTTGGTTTATAGGTAGGGTTAAGGCATAGGTTGATATGAAGAGTGGTACTGTATGGAGCAGAAACATGGACGCTGAAAACAACTGAAAAGAAACTCCTGGAAAGTTTGGAAATGTGGATTTGGAGAAGAATGCTAAAGATAAGCTGGAGGAACACCAAAGTGTAATGAGAGGAAGTGCTGCAACAGGTGAGGGAGGAAAGAAGAATCATTAAGGTGATAAGCGAAAGACAGAAGAAATGGATCGGACATGTGTTGAGAGAAGGAGGATTGTTGGTGATAGAGGGTAGATATGAAGGTAGAAGGCCGAGCCGAAGGAAAAGGAAAGCAATGCTGGATGATTTGAAGGCAGGCAGGAGCTATCATGAGATGAAAAGGATAGCTCAGGATAGAACACTTTGGCGGGACACGAGTTGGACCTGCCTCATAGGCAGAACACGATGGATGAATGGATGGATAGTGCAATAAACTAAAGATTGAGAGTCTTTTCAAAACTAGAGTTGCGTTTTATTTGTGAACTATTTATATTTGGCGACAAGTTAATATCTCTGGTAATTATAATAGAAGAATGAAGACATTAAATATAGTATTCGTAGGGTCAAACAACGTAAAAGACATAAGGATGTTTAACTCGGGCACAAGGGGCCACCAATTAATTTTCGCTTCAGTCCGCATAGGTTTTTCTGCAACTCAATCAAGGTCCGCTACCCACGTTTTTTTTGTGTATGGTTTTTTTTTATAATGTGACCGACGTTAGTTAAAATTACCATTTCTAATCTTCTGAATAAAAACTTAATTTAAAACTTTATAAGAACAGAAAAAGTTTGGGATTTTTTTTTTTCCTTTATAGCACCCCTAATTTCTTCTCTTCAGTTAGTAACAATTTTGAAAAAATTTTAAACTAACGAAAATATCACGACTTAACCTAATCAGTCGTGAAGGGCGTACAGTTGACCTAACCGGGCATTCAATTAACCTAATTAACATAAACAAGTAATTTGAAAGTGTTGGAGTGCAGTTTATTTTTCGTTGGTTGAATAATTTGGAACGCCAAAATAGGATATCGCGAAAAAAAATTTTTTTACGACGATAAACTGTGATTCTACATTTTGTTGATATTAAACGTATAAATAATTTCCGACGCTAAAGTATACGTATACCCAATTAACCTAACTAGTTGGTTAATTTTACATTCGTGTCTCATTCTAAATGCCCGGTTAGGTCAACTGTACGCCCTTGACGATTGATTAGGTTAAGTCGTGATATTTTCGTTTGTTTTAATTTTGTCAAAATTGTTACTAACTAAAAAGAAGAAATTACGGGTGCCATGAAGGAAAAGATCCAAAGTTCGATTTGATTCTTTCGAAATGTTAAGGTTTGTAAATATTTTAAAGTAAATTCTACAGTGCGTTCGAAAAGTGTCTCCTCCGCAATGCTATGTTAAACGCGTAGGAAATTGAAAAACTATAATGTTTTCATTCAACCATGATTTAGTGATTTTATTACATAACCTTTTGATTTTACAGCATGTGTTCAAAGTGTTTTCCACCATTTTGCAGGTACAGAGCAATTCGTCTACACTTGTTGTCAAACACTTTTTTTAAAAAGTGTTGGTTGACTGCGGAGAAACTTTTCGACCGCACTGTATAATCAGTGTATGGATTTATTCCGGGCGATAAGTATAAAATCCATGGGTGTTCTGGCATATAGTAGATAATTGTCAGCGAGTATTTAGTTAACGTGAAACTAATTTCCATCTTTTAGAACCCACCTACCCCAGTGCAGTACAAAGGTCGAGTTTATGCTGTAAACCGGGAGTTAATGTCTGTCCTAGCTAAGGTTTTAACACGATAAAATTATCATGGAAATTAGAATGCGTAGTAGAAGGTACCGTTAAAGAGCGTAAATTCTAAAAGTTTTTAATGCGATCAAATTTTTGACTCGTAACTTTTTGAGCCTATCTTAGCATGTTTAACTACGTAACGTTTGGAATAAGCTCTGTTGCAAGGCACTGAACCTTTTCTACCATTTCTATATCCTTCTTCATAGAGGGCGACGAAAACTGTACAGTATATTTTAAATGGGGCCTAACAAGATATTCTTATAATGGCAAAACAATATATTTAGATTTATATTCAAAATTATGAGAAACAAAACTCGCTACTCTATTAGCTTTACTGCTCGCGACTGAACATTGTTTTGAGAACTTTAACTCTCTCGTAACAATGACACCTAAATCTTTTCCCTCAGAGGCTTCATTTAAAATATTATATCCCATGGTATAGTTATATTTACTGTTGTAGTAACCTATATGCGTGACTTTACAATTATCTACGTTAAATTTCATTTATCACTTGTAAAATCTCACTAATAAATTAAGATCGTTCTGTAGAGTCTCTTTATTTAGTAAACTAATTGCTTTACTCACAATTTTAGTATCTCGGGGAAAATTGAGAAATTTTACTCCATTAAGTAAATTAAATGAATTTGTTATGCGCCTCGGTGGTGTAGTGGGTAGCATCGCTGACTACGAATCCATCGGCCCATGGATTGAGACCCGGTGACGGCAGCCGGCGCGCAGCAAAACCCAGTTGTTCGTCCTACCCTGGGTGGCCTAGTGGTTAAGACGCTGAGCTGCTGGTGGGGCGTGGTTCGGATTCCACGTTAAACTGTAGGTCTAAGGTGGAGTGAAAAGCTTGACCTTCGTCAGAATGAAAAATTCGGGCGGAAGCTAACCAAAGGTTACGAAAGGTATTAAATTCGCATCAAGATCGTTAACGTATATTATGAAAAGGACTGATCCCAAAACGGACCCTTGCTGAACACCGCTTGTTACATTAGCCCACCCTGACTCGTTCCCATTAATTGCTATCCTTTGTTTCCTACCAGTTAACCAGTTATCTATCCAATTAAGAACTTGACCATTTATTCCGTGAACTTTGTTTTTCTAACAATCGTTTATGCGGAACTTCGTGAAAACACTTTTTGAAAATCTAAATATATCTACTGCTCTACTACAATCATAAATTTAAAAATTCCAATAAATTTGTTAAACAAGATTTATTTCTACGAAACTCGTGCTGACTTTGTTTTATAAGATTATTGCTTTCAAGATGCTCGACTATACGATCTCTAATAACTGTTTCTAAAGCTTTCTTATTATTATTATTATAATATTTATAATAATAATTATTACAATAATAATTATAATATGCACCTCGGTAGTGTAATGGTTAGCATCGCTGACTACAAATCTACCGGACCCGGGTTCGGTATCCGGTGACAGCAGTTGGCGCGCAGCAAACCCAGCTGTTCATCCTTCCATACAACAAAATTGGTTGGTAGATAAATGGATACCCTTGGTACCCTAGTGATTAAGACGCTGGGCTGTTGATCGGGAGGTCATGAGATCGAGTCCTGGTGAGGACTTTGTAAATTCTGACCACCAGTAGTAGTGGGTCGTGGTTCGGATTCCACAGTAAGCATATTGGTCAGATTGAATAATCCGGGCGAAAGTAAAACCAAATTTTTGTAATACAAAAACTGTTAAAATAAATAAAATTCTTAAAAGTTGCTGTCACTCCCTTCCAAACAATGTTCGTTCATATGAATATTCACAGAACGTTAAAAAAAAAAAAACATTTCATAAACCCTTATGAACGTTTCCTAAATGTATATTTATTTTGTGAGTAAGCTGTCGGGGCACAGATTTGCCTGAAACTATGTAATTCTCGAATAATTGATACTTAAAATTTATTCAAGTTGAAATCGGAATTAAAAGTGGGATTATCGTATCACAACTTTGGTGGAGACAAGAAATAAATTTTTTTTTATTTTCACTTTTTCTATTAAAACAAAAAAAAAACTCGCATGAAGAAAAATACAGAACATATAAAACTTTTCTCGTGAAAGGACAGTGAAAAAATTAAAGAATGATGCTAATATGACTAAGTCATTTCATCAAAGAAGCCAACCTGCGCAATTTAGTTTCAGGAAAAAAAAAAAATACTGTGCACACACACACACACACACACACACACACACACACACACAGTATATTCTAACATTGTTTCTTGAGGCTAGAAATTTAAACGGACTAAAATTAGAACGTTGAAACATTTCAAAGAACAACGTTTATAGCATTAATTCTTAGGCGAGGCTTCGACTAAACGTTAAGGGTGTTTAGATACGACGACAATTAATGACGAAAATAAAAAATCTATTATGACGAGAGAGAAAATTGTGACACAAAAAATTTTTTTTTTTGCCTGATTTTCGCAATTAAAAATTTGTTTTCCACGAAATCTTTGAACAACCTCTCATGGCACTGCTCCGCTGGATTAAGAATAGTGGTCGTCAGCATGAACTGGTGAAGCTAGGGCGCTGGATAATAAGGCAAGCTGTGGAGCGAGCTTACCGTGGGTCTGAAGTGAAGGCAATATAAATTATTTAAAGGAAGAGGGATGATCTACAGATCTACAGAAGCTAAGGCTAACAAAGACCCTAAGATCCACTCTAAGGCTAGCCCGAGAGAAAGGAGAGAGTAGGGGGTTAAGAGAAGAGAGGAGAATAAGGGGTTAAGTAAGGAGCAACACCTATCATTCGTGGGTTAACATTCATTCAGAAAAAGAGGGAAAAAGTCTCACCATCATCATCCGCCGGCCACTGCCGACAAGTCAGAAAAATAGTCGGAGAATATAGGAGAGGGGTGAAAGATGAAAAGAAGTAAAATAAGAACGCTTACAAACCATGCAAACACAGTCTTAACTCACTGTCATACCATGCAAACTACAAACATGCAAGAAAAGAGTTAGAGACATGCAAAGTAAGGAGGATAAGAAAAAAAAAAAAGTAGGTAAAGTTAAACAAAAAGTGGGTTAGTTTACGCTATGAGCTACATCTACATTCGTGTTAGTCTAATTTTTTTTTTTTTTTTTTTTTTATTGCTGGCATCACGCTGGCATGTCACAAGCTGGCATTCATCGTCAACAGACTCATCCTCGAGCACCACCACCAGAGCTCCTGTTGTTAACTTTTTTTTAATTTTAAACAACGTTAATATTTTTAAAATGTCTGTCAAGACGGTTCTAAACACATTAACGCTGGTAGAATGAACGACTGACGCGGGAAGATTATTCCATTTATCAATTACTTTAAACGTAAAGAAGTTTTTAGCGATATTAGTAATGAAACGTCTGCCACGCAACTTGAATCCGTTATTGCGAGTATTACTATTATCGAAAGTGAACAATTTGTCAAAATTTACGTTATCGATGTTATTAACGATTTTGAAAACTTCAATAAGCTCCCCCCTTAATCTCCTAGTTTCGAGTGAATACAAGTCTAACACTTTAATCCTATCTTCATAAGGCTTATTGCGCAATGCCGGAATAAGTTTCGTGGCACGACGCTGAACCCTTTCTAACCTATCAATATCCTCACGCAAGTGAGGTTTGTGACGGCCTTTGTTTGGTTTGTGTGTGACGGCCTTTGTTTGGTTTGTGTGTGACGGCCTTTGTTTGGTTTGTGTG